>JAVQJL010012153.1:0-54533 GCA_036024295.1 Nannoperca obscura
AAAAGGTTTGCAGACATCCATTGAAGTGAGCATCACCTCCTCACACATAATGTGTCCTTATCGGTAACTCTCTGCAAGGTCTTGTTTTGGTTGCCTTAATAAGCTTTACCTTAGCAGCTCAATAGTATTTTTAAGAAGGTATTTCTTATAAATACTACGCAGATGGTCTGGGGCAGGGGTTCTCAACCTTTTTTATTTTTAAACTTAAGACTTCTGATTGTTTAAAAAGGAGGACCGCCATTCCAAATAAATTAGTTTAAAAAAACATAACACCCCGGGTGCTCTGTATTTAAGTGTCTCTGGAGCTTTCAGTGTCTCATTTGACAGAATTTCACCACATTCAACAAACTGTGCTTTTGGCTCAGCACCACTGCCTGCCATTATGAATCCAAATCGAATGTATTCAGGGTCACATTTTGTGTCACTGCATCTGAGGAAACGTTAGCTACCAGTTAACGGCGGCAGTTGACAGTTAGTTTGTCTCTCCCTGATGACGTGTCATGATTGGCGTGATATTTAAATGCAACTGGTCATTGAATTTATGCATTTTAATTTGATGTAAATAATATATATATTTATAGATATAAAAATAATTAGCTTTGGAAATTACATGTGGCTTTATTTGTATGTAGTCTAATCAATGTTTGTGTGGTTGTGGGTTTAGCAACACTGTTTACTAGACTGGTTCAATACCAGAGGTGATATGAACAGGTTTACCCCATCCGTGTGATATGCTTAAATACATTTGCTGCATCTCTTGTATTGAGTAGCAAGCCAAGCGCTTCTGCATTCTCCACAGACAACATGAAGGCAGCCTGTGCAAATGTTAATAGCCTGTTATATAATTCCCATGATAGTCTATGATTACATTAATGTAACTTTACCTGAAAACTCCATTTAAAAGTATGAATCTAATTATGTAGTAATATGAGGACTGGCAAAATACACACACCTTAAAATGTGTTAATGTGTGAAAATGCTTTAAATAAACAGATAAGCCCCCAGAGAAGACATTTTAATCTTGCATTATGAGAACTTAATGAGGAGTTATGATATACAGTGACCATGAGGCCTGTGGAACATGTGCAAGGTGTACAGATGGAGGCAACTGCAGTCCTTCTGCACACTAGCTGGATGGAGGGGGATCAATAGGAATCCTGCAGTGCTCACTGTATGCTCACTGCTCTTACAGATCAATAAGCCATTACAAAAAAAAAACGACAAGAGTCATGGTCTGGGGGAGCCTCCATCTCATTTGAATACACTTACTCACAACTGAGCCAATTTGAACAGAGGACACACTTTCTCAATACAAGGCCAAAGAGGCCATGAATCTTCTTAGGTTTTAATGGCCAACATTTTTCATGACAGTGCCAAGATGAAGTCAAGGTTTAACTATCCCACAAGGTATAAGGTCTCCAACACAGAAGCACTGAATATTACTTGGCAGTTCTAATTCCTCCACAGCCACTAAGATCAAACAAGCAATGCGTCACATGACAATATTGTTTGTTTTGTATGCAGTACCATGTACAGTTTCATGCGAGTGAGACACTAAGATACTGTGAGGTGGCTCCGACCACCCATTTACTGTCCCTTCACCGGTCAATACATTTAAGCAGTTATCAATAGTGATGTGCATTGGAATTGCTTTTGCAGTGTAAATAATAAACTACAGAGGTCATATTCACATAACTTTGAACACGTGCGGGTATATTGGCTGCACAGCTAAATGAATCATGAGGCGGTGTGACTGGCTACTCACTCAATGTCTTTTCTGACAGACCCTAGCAGGTCTTCCCTTTCCCGGATGGCCAAGAAGTTGCCTTTGGTTTTGTGGAATTCATGTGTGTAATCCTGCAAAGGTAAGAACAGTAAGCACCAAGCGGACAACATGGAAACACTGAGGCACGCGTGCTTTATAAAAAAGTTAATTGACAGAGTGCTTTTACCAAACTGGTGTTTCACAGAAATGTAAAGTGAAATACATAAAGAGCAGAGAAAATAGATGATCAGTAATAAAAGGGGAAAAAATTAAGGAAGCATAAGGGAGCTAACCTGTAGGATGTCTCTGTGTCTCTGGAGAGTGTGCATGAGCGCAGCGTTGAGCGAGGACGTGCCCGGGGCGTTGGTGTACTCCGCCATCTTGTCATTCACTGCAGTCAGCTGACAGAGAGATGGAAAATTAACGGATGGACAGATGGACGGAAAACACAGATGGATGCTTTCAGACGCTGATCAGAACTGCACAATATTGCTATTATAATGTTGCTGTTGTTTGTGACTTGCATCTCTGGTATTTGTGTCACCTACAGAAACAATACTGTACTTTTAAAATTCTACTCTTCTGTTACGACGTGTTGTTTTTATTTGCAGAGTCTGCCTTTAAACTGCCCCGTAAAGGAATGAAAGAAGTATTATGGGTCTTGTGTTTTTGAGCGGAACTGAATCAAATACATTTAAACATGATGAGAAGTGGAGCCTGATGAAAGACAAGAGCCTTGGCATACATCCAGTGCTGTTCTTATTACAGTCTTTTTGCTGGCCTTTCACGGGCCACTGGTCCATGAAAATTTACTTACTTTGGCAAGCAGCTGTTCAATCTCCACGGACATGGTGTCAAACATCCTGTCCTGGGTAGAGTTGTTTAGCAGTGGGGTGGTGTCTGACCTTGAAAGGAAAAACAAACAATGAAGAACGAACACAAAGTTTACTTACTGTTTTATATTCACCATCCATATAGCAACCAAAGTAGACATGACTTATTCTATTCCTCTGGGAAACATACACTGCTCCCTTCATTAAATTACACAAGTAGTTATGGGTGTCTTAGCAGATGATAGTTTAGTGAATGTCCTATGTAAGGATGCACCAGTAGAAATGTACACTGGTTGTTGCAACAAATATGATGAAACAGATGTCAAACAGCTATTAGTTGTTGTTATTTTCAAAGATCTAAATTTAAAATCAAAATTTAAAGGTGTGTTAGATCTCAAAATTGTATCCTAGTAAGTAATTACCAATAAATACACTCAGCGTGTTATAATAATAAGATCTATGGGGAAGTTCTCCTTCACTTGCCTCCCTCCTAGAATATTGCAGCTAGTAACACCCTTGGAGCTGGTATGGATTCAATGTATTGTTCATAGACACTTCCTCCTGCAGCAAACACTTTCCTGTGCAGGCCACCCACACACCCAGGCACTCTTAGCACTTTAACTTAGGCCACATTTGCACCTTCATGGTCTTTGTTGAATAGATGTTGGGATCATTTTCATCATGTGATTGTGACCAGAAAACGTTTTATTTTATTTTTATTCTCACTAAATGAAGGACATGCCCTACATAGATTATTCCATCATACTGATTAAATATTTGGCACGCACACCTTCAGGTACCCAAATGAGATGGACTTTGCAAGGTTCATTAGAGCTTGTTCATGTATATAAATAAATCTGAAAAGTATTTTCTCACTAAATCATTTAGTCTTTATTATGTCAATAAAATAATGAAATATGCCCTTTTACGTTTTCCAGAAGTCCTTGTGACACCTTAAAACTCCTTGTTTCATTGGACCATCAAGCCAAACAACCCAATGATATTCCATTTACTATGATATATACCAAAGAAAAGCAGCAAATCCTTACATTTGAGAAGCTGAAATCAGAAAGGTTTTCACATTTATGCTTGAAAAATGAAATGATTAATCAATTATCAAAATAGTTGCTGTTGCCATCAAATAAAAGGGAACTCAACTAACCAATCCCAATCAACTCAAACGTGTTCTTGCCTAAATTTACTCGGTTTACTTTGAGAAGTATGTTAACTACGTAGTCTCCAGTGAAGCCACCCATACTTTACTACTTCTAAATATCCCAGGGCATGTATGATTGAGAATCTATACAGACTTAGTCCCAAGTTAATTCTGCAGGTGTGACAGAAAACTTGATCTTACGTGTCTCCCCGACGCCCATCCCTGGAGCTGCTGTAGCTGGTGCACAGTTTACTGAAGGAGACCAACTTCAGGTCAAGTTCATTCTCCAACTGTCTGGCCTGCTTTCGCAGATCTGTAACACACACACACACACACACACACACACACACACACACACACACACACACTAATTTTAGTCTGCTGCCAAAGCAATGGCAACGTTGTTACAGCAACGTTTATTAGCTTCTACAATTTGAAAACGCTGTACGAGCTAACATCAACATCATCCGAGAATAAAGACATCGTTTTCTATTAATTACCATCTAATGAGTGTAACAGCTGGCACAACGACTCTCAATCGGTGTATCTATAAAGCGTTTAGAGTGGCGACACAGATTTATCAGCTTAACTGTGTGTAAGTAATAACGTTAACTTGGCGGTATGTTAGCTAGCTTGTTGGGAGCTAGTCGTTCAACAGACACGTATCTTATGTGTTTAAACCGTGGGTGTATGAGACAAACGCGCCGACAAATGAAAAGTAGACATTAAGAATACTGTACTAGATGTTGCTGCCAACACAGTTTACTGTAAATGGAGCCAAATTTATCTACTTTACCTTCCCAGTAGTTGCTGCCTCCTATGCCTGCCATCTTTGTTGTTCTGCGACGTCACCAAGTTCCGGGGTGTGTCACGTGTCGGAAAAAGACGTCTACTTAAAAACATTAGGAGAGTTATTATTGCCCTCAGCTTAGTCTCTCAGGTGGCATACTACCCAGGCTCCATAGCACCAATAAAAAAAACAGCGCCACCTAGAGACCCTTTAGGGCTACCACGATAGGTTTCAACAATTACAGTTATGTTTAGTTTAAGGAAGTATCCTATAATTTCAGGAAAAATTGTTGCACCATGTAACCAAAAGTGAATATGATAGAGCAGTTTGAGCAATCATTCCTCTATATTTCTATACAAACATTTTGTGCATGTATACACACACACACACAAACAAAGTTGGCCCAATAAACATAATAATTTCATTAATAAATGTTTGTGAATAGGATGTTAAATAGTTACAAGCTAAAATAGCCATGATGTCATACAGTATGTCAACTTTTGTTTTCCTTGTATTTTGATTATATGCATCACGCCTTATTAGCGTAGCCCCTTTATTTGCAGTTGCTAAAATAGTGACTGTCAAAAACTCATATCACTCTGTGGTAAATATAGTGCACTTTCGTAGCATTTTTCAACCTTCAAAGGACAAAATGCTTTGCAATACCTCTCTTTCACCCACACACACACACACACATAGCCTACTCACACATTGGCCATAAAGTGCAGTTTGTAGTTCAGCATCTTGCTCAAAGACACTGTGACACGTGGAAAGAACGAGCCAGGGATTCTTTGACCTGCTGCTAACTCTCCAATGCCCCAGGTATTAAGAATAACAAGAAATAGTGGACAAATTAGTTGAATTCAAATTTCTTACTTCAATAAGCAATACTCGGGGTATTTAAGAGGATCAGGTAGAGAGATATACAATATCTTATATATAAAAATATAAGAAAACACATACACACACTGTGGAAAACATACATATTGGATAGGTGTTATCGGCTACTTTATGTCAGTGTTGTTGCTATAGCAAAGGAAAATTGCAGACAGATGATCATCCCTTAGTGTCAAACTGTCAAACTGTCACCGCAACCCTGAGTGTCCAGCTTTAGTCCTCAACTTATTTGGTGTATTAACTACTATGTACATTCATACATCCACATTCCTGGATCCTCAAACATTACACACACACAAGACAACGGGGTAAAGAGCACCATTTCTGCTGATTAAGATTTACACATTTTTTTAAGTTATTGGTCAATTTTTTTTTTAATCACAATTACACTATTGTTCATTCTAAGTAAATTTGGTTCCAGGGATTCAATTTTTCCTTTACTTCATTACTGCTAGATGATCTGTTTCAAAGAAGGGTCACAAAATAATAGCAGTACCATATGTTGACATTTTATTTCATCGTGTTTCATGAGTTTTTGTGCATGTCACACAAATGTTTTGTTGAGTGTATTCATGGTTAACATGAATCAAACGTTTTCTCATTCACAATTGGCAAACGTTATTTACAGCTGATTCCAGTTTATATAAAATCATCTCACCAAGCGTGAGCGACACACGCTCAGCTTTCACAATTCATACACACGCATTCAGATTCAGAATAAGAAAGAAAAAATCATGTACACACCATCTCTCTATACAGATATTAGGTTTGACATTACTGCTGACAGCTCATAGACTGTGTGACAGTTGCATTTGTTTAAAGAAGGAAAGAATCTCTTCTCAAAGTCTTTAGGAAAATTCTTTAGCAAATAAGTGTGTATATGTAAGTGATGAAAAACATGCATAGCATTTCCCAATTCAAGACTTGATTTTAATAATCCAGTACAACAATTTTACACATGGATTGTTGTGGTAAAGAAAACCACAATTTTAGTTTTGGGCAGTTCACACGATTTGCTTGAAGATGGTTAAAGTTCAGTTCTATGCCATTCCACTTCACTTGTGTGTCCACACAATAACCCACCTTGATTTGTCCATATACCCTACTCATCTTTTGTCATCCAATGACTAATGAGCTTCTTTAACATAGGAGAGAATGACTGCATTATCATTTCACCCCAGAATGCGTTGTTCTTTACAGCCACTGAGCCAATCTGTCACTAGCCTGCCTCGTTTTTACTGTCCCTGACAAGTGGCTGAAGGCGCAGGAGTATCTGCATACTGCACAATAAGCCTCAAATGACACAAGTCATATTTACACCACAATGGCAGGTTCGTACTGAGTAGCTTTGAACGTTTGTGTGACAAAAGTCAACTGAAAGCGCCATTTACTAGCTGTTAATTTACCATTGTTTTACAATAACTTTGGAAAATATGAATTTCTTTGCACTGGACTTTTAAAATCATGTCGTATGGGTGGCTCTGACATTGATCTGTAGACAGTGATCATTACTGGACGAACAAACCTTGTATGACTTTTGAACAAAGTATTGTTAAGTGGGAGAATAAACACCAACATTCAAATAAAAACAGACTTGATGGCAGTAACTTTCCATGTACGGACAGTTTTGGAATTGTTCTACAACAAATAGTTAAACAAAAAGAGGGGGGAAAAGAACAAATACATTCTGTTTATGATTACATAGTTAAAGAGTTTTATTTTCCTGGCCAATGATATGGGACAATCTTTGCTTTCCATTTAGTGCAAGTGACCTCCATGCATACAATAGAGCACCCTGCACTTACTGGGAAAGGTTTCATTCAAGCATTTCATTGGTAACAGATTCTCCCTGATGCTTTAAAGCTTTTGAGAAGCTCACTCCCGTTATGATTTCGGCCACAACATTGACTCACTGTAAAAATACAAAACTACTGAACCGAGGCCGGCCAGCCTAGAGTCATCTGTGCAGAAACAGTGCAACATCGGAATTCAGCAGTCCTTTAAATCATAATTTCTCTCTTATCCCACCTGAGTATAGGATGGATCAAATTCCAGCACGGACCAAGTATAATCTACTCACTATGTTGCTGCTTTCTGTCACACTACAGCCCGAGCGGACTGTAAACTTTACAGACAAGGCACAGTATTGGATTCAGCCTCCCGAAGGCTCTGACACTTCAATGTGGCAATGCGTTATTGGATAAAAGAAAGATATCCTAATTGTCTAGCCCAAAGTAGTATTGAAAGAAATGCATGATGTCAGTGGGGGAGATTGATTAAGCACATCCATCCAGAGTTCATTACACATCCACTAAACAAGTGTTTATTTGGACTTATTGGCTGGAACTCCTCAGTCGGGCAGGACAGGTAGTTGTCTAAGAGAGCACTTTTGCGTGGCTCGGAAATGCAAAAGCTGTGGGACTCAAAACCTGGACGGATGAGGTCCACTGTGGACCAAACCTTTATTTCTCTCTCCCTCTTTTTAATCACCTTCTCTTTGTCTTGTTCTCCTGATCTGTCAGGTAGAAATGGAGCAAAACGGGGGGAAAAAAGCCATCCCTCCAGTCCAGACACCAGCAGGATGCTCTTTAAGTATTAATTTAGTAGCACTAATGACTGAGTGACTAGAAGTGAGCCCTCAGGGCTTGTTGGTATAACAAAACAAAGTGTCTTTATCCCTTTCATATCTCGGTCATAAAGAAAGACAGAGATGCTGCCTGGGGTCCAGCCTGTTCTTAGTTGGCCACGGGTTAAATTAAAAGGGGGAGATCCAAATAAAATATTGAGCCAACAGCCAAATTGGTGCAACAGTTCTCAGATTTTGTTGGCATACAGCGTCTCCTCATCGCTTTCACTCTCGTCCTGAAACTCGTGGGCAAGCAGCGACTTCTTGGAGCCCATGGAGGTGAGGCGGATCTCATCGTCGTAATCATCTCGGTGCTGCCGCAAACGATGGAAGCCATCCTTTTGACGATTGGACTTGGCTGCGCACACACACCAGATGATGCACGCCGTCACCACCAACGCTGTCATGGAGGCGGCTGCAAGGAGGAACAGAAATACACAACTCAGCATGTCTGCGCACAGTTTGTAGTTGGGAAAATAAATTACATGTGATGACTAAGCAAACAAAAACAAGATTGTGTAAAAAAAAATTTTTTTAAAAAAGAGTTATAATGTACTTCAACAGTATTTCAGCAAGGAGAGCGAGTAAGATTACACGACTAACATACTAGATGGAGTTAAAAACCATATAAGATGAGAATTATTTGATTCTTAGACTTTGATGACGAGCAAGATATGCTTTATAAGAGCTACAAAGCATAGTAGCTTAAAGCAACATTAAAACAAAACATCAACATGAAACTACTTGTTGGAATACGTTTTAGCACATCCCACGAGCCAAATTACAAAATGATATATGATAAGGGCATTATTTTGTGGACAGGTCACATAATGCATACACTCAACAATAAAGGTCTTTTCATAGACAGGCTTACCTGCACTGGCCACCACAAACTCTCTGGGCAGGCCAAAGATGCTGTTGTCCATGTCAAACTCAATGATGATGGAGTTAGCGGCTTCATAGGAAGATACCACCACCTGCAACACAGCAAAAAGTCTTCAATGTGCCTCTGAGTCTCCTCAAAATACGGTCATTTTATTACAGTATAACATAAACATTCCTCTATTTTAAAAATCTGAATCAAAACCTTTTTTCTGAACTTATTTAGTGTGGTAGCCTCTGAATAAAATATATAACTCATGCAGTCAAGGTAATACATATACATCACAAAAGCTGTGGCAATGCCAATCAAGATTCTTAAAAATTCTTGTTTCTAGACTTTCACAAACACTTGCTGACATTAGTGTGTTGACATGTGAAATTCAAATAATTGAGGTGTTTTTGTATCCTTACTAACTTAGACCACACTCAAAACGCAACAACAAAAAGATAACACCAAGCTCTACCACATCTCCAGGAGCTGGAGGTAAAAGGCACGAAGCCGTCTGCTGTGGAAGTGGGGTCGTTAATTACCCAGTTAGCAAGCCTCATTTGCAGGTGTGACTCATTAGTATAATCTGGTGCAGGTTGTCTTGTATGTGTAAAATAGGATTTGAGCACTGGCTCATAAAAATCCCAAATTACTCAGCTGTAAATTACACTTTTTGCAACTTGCTTGACTTTTCTTCATAACAAGTGAAGTGTCATTTACTCAGTGTCATTATTTAAATTCAGTTTAAAGAAATGGAGAAGGTAGACTCAAAGCTCAGAAAAGAAGGATTTCAAACCATGTGGTATCAGACCTGAGTCAGTAATGTGGTCTGGACACACCCAAAGAGTTGTTGTCAAAGAGTAAGTGCACCGGCTTATTGCTTTCCATTTTTTTAATTATCAGTTTGGTTTGCTGGCTGTTTTCTGACCATACAGAAGCATCCGAATCCACTGAAACTAATGTCACTTTAATTTCCAGAAGAATGAAATGCGTCCATATGGCCTAAGGCGGAGTATTCGATGTCCTAAGAAATATGGGGAGACTATTAAAGAGAGAAAGTACATGTTGGCCCCAAGTTATGACCTGGACCTTGTATGTGAGCAAAGCGAAGCAAATCCCCAGAAACCCCTGGATGACCGGTATAAAAGGAACGCTGCTGTTCTTCCAGATCTAAAACTGCCCCACAGCGACGGAGCCCTCGCTACTGAAGAGAGGACCTGCAGCTCAACATGTCAGCCGGGACCTCCGATGATCCACGGCTTCACAGTACCAGAGTACCAGCAGACGTATCATTCAGTGGTGGATCCTCTGCTCACAGCCTACAGTCTGGAGCTGGGGCGTAACATTAAGGAGCATCTGTTTAAAGAGCTGGCCTACCCCACGCTTCAAACTTCAGAGCAGCCAAATGGAAAGGTGGAGGTAATGGAGAGGTTTTGTGTGCTCCGCCCCACACCTTTCATCGACATAGATGGTAACGGGGAACCCCAGTAATGTTCTCCCACAGGCTTTCTATGAAATGAGTGTGCCATTCTTTTATTTGTCTCCTGATACTTGATTTAGACAACTGTCTTATTTTGTTTTGTCAAAAAGTCAAATGTTTAACACTTTGCAATGAAGCTCCGCTTTATAAATGGTCAAATTATACAGGACACTTGGAGTCAATCTGTAAAATGCTGCATTTTTATTGGAGTTTGTACCTGCCTAAACTCCAAGTGTACTCCAGTGCTCAGCATATCGAATGTTTTGAAAGCTTGTCAACCAAATAATTTAAGGGGGTGTGATCACCACCTGTTCGACACACGTGGATGCATCTGGGTCACCGGTGATTTCTGCTTTCCATCATTTTCATAAAAATCAATAGTCAAAACCAGACATAATTCTTGTTGTATTATCTTTTTTTCAACGAATGCGTCTTGTCTCTTAAAATTATCATGGCATAATATAAAGGTTTTTTTTTTTTTTACATTTTTATTAAAAAAAGGTCCAGGTTTAAAATGTGAGTTAAATAACATTTGAATATTAAGTTGTTTATCTCCATTTTATATGCACTTTAAAATGATCAAAATGGAAAGTCTAAATCAGATACTATAACTTAGATTTTCTTGCTGTCAAAGGTTATCCCACCTTGGCCATCTTCCTGAAACCTAGTACATTTCTAGCCAACATAACACATGGTATGAATACAACGGTGTACCTCTTGACGTTGTTGCTGGTAGCCATCAGCAACAGCTTCAATGTTGTGGTTGCCAGGAGCCAGCAGTGCATGAAAATAGCCACCCTCTGCAGTGAAGACTCTCACTCCTCCATTTAGTACAATGATCGCCCCAACAATAGGCTTTCCACTCTTGTCCCTCACCACGCCACGGACCCCTTTATGGACCTAGATGGGGTAGAAATGGAGGGAAAATGAAGGTTGTATAATGATTGGAAAGTGTCATCTTAAATAGCTAATACATCTTAAATCCTTGATTTGAGGACTATATATATTCTAAAGTCTTAAACACCTGTTTAACGCTAGATGACTCACTAATTTCAAGTCGACATACGGCATTTATAGTCGGCATTACTTTCTGAAAATGTCACTTAAAACTGGTTACAAAAGGTGTACAATTGTTAAAAATCTACATTTACCAACGTTAAACAAGTCCATTAAACATCTCCCATGTTGTGTTGATAAAATCTTGCATCATACCTCCACCAACATGCTGAGGAGAGCCTTCTTGTTCTCAGCCCAGAGTGTCACCAGCTGCTCAACAGGAGGGAACACACAGCAGCCAGTATACACTGTGATTTCTGGACAGTGGCCAAAGTCCATACTGAAGTCCTGGTAGGGCACGTAGACACAAAGTGACACATGAGGCAGATCTGGGGCAGGCGGCCATTTCTGGCTTCGTATTAGACTTAAACATATCCAAACAAATTTTCATGAACTCAAAATGGGTTAACGAGTTTGTGCTTTTTCATCTAGGTCAAACCTCGATAACATACTAAGCAGTGGCAGCAATCATAACTGCAGTAACTGATATCACAGACACTGGGGTGGACTCGAGTCTTACCTTCATGCTCCCCATGTGACTTTGTCTTTCTGCTGCCCTCATAACTCCATCTGGGATGTTGCCCACTGAGTAACAGAAATGTTCAATTAGCTATTGACGACTATCATCTTATAAATGACCAACATAATTATTTATAGTACTTAAATTACATACTCTGCCCATTATTTGAACATCCAGTGTCCCCGAGGTGCATCTTGGGGTGGTTGTTGGCATAAACACTTGCCAAGTACTTCAATGTGCCCTCATTTTCAACTGGAAAAAGAAAAAGCTTAAATAAAACCACACAGCCAAATTACATTCTATAAAGTAATGTTTAACAGCAGTAAGTGTAGAGAAGGTGAATTTTTTGTCTCTTTTACTCTTTTGCATCTGGCCACAAGTTTTTAAACATAATTTCCTTTGAACTAACCAAAACGTATCACCAGCCCTGGGCAATGCCCCTTAAGGTGGTAATCTTAAAATGTGTGACATTTCAAACCTTAGATAAACTGATTCGAAAATATTTATAAGCAAATATACATTATAACCTAACACGGCAGATTATTGTATTTTTATTTTTGAGAATTCAAACAAAAGGCAGTTTTTGCATAGAGGTGTTACCAGACTGAACAGGCTTGTCATAAGGGTAGGTAGCAACAAGGGAGCCTCCATCGAGAGCTACAGATAGAGTGTAGCTCTTGTCCATAATCAAGTCCATCATCGCTCTGGTCTCTGGTTGGGCCTCCACCACACGCTGTGATGCATTGCCTAATAAAGGAGGAAACCAGATGGTGGGCAGGAAGAGGAGTTTTTAGAGAATGCACAGCTTATTTTGCAAGTAATGACATTTATTTCACAACAAACTTTTGACAGTTGCAGATTGAATGAGTAGATGGTCTCCGTTTCTCAATTTCGCACGCACGCACACGCACACACGCACACACACACACACACACACACACACACACACATAGAACTGACCAAAGAAATCTGTGTCCAGATCCTTCCCATTAGCATTGCTCAAGCCCTGCGTGGAGGTGCACTGCTTCTCAACAGCCTGTTCTCGTCCATCTGGGTTGATGAAGGGCACGATGACAATTCGGGTCTCATTGATCAACTACGGAAGAGAAATAGAGAAGGAACAATTACAGACAAAGCTGACCCATATACTGTATTTACTGGGACAGTTTTTTCCCAGTCAAGACAAAATTGCAGTGCAGACTGAACCTGAACCCAGATTTTAAAAAAACGGAATATTTCTCAGAGAGCGAACAAAGAATTGTGTGTATTCCCATGTTTAAAAAGGCTTAAGTTAATGCATGCTGAAAAAAGTTGATACATATACAGTCCAGGCTATCAAACTCTACATTTCCAGAGGGGTTCACTCACCCTGGTGATGGCAGGGTTCTTGCCATAGTTGATACACAAGAAGGCTGCAAACTCCAGCAGCAGCTCTGTGCCCACTGGGGCATTGCCATGGATCCCTGCCACAAAGCGGATCTTGGGCTCAGACGGTTCAGCTTCCCCTGGGTTGTTGGAGATTTCCAGAGCCCAAACGCTTCGAAACTCGACACTTTGGCCCAAACTGGACATAGAAGATAGGTCAGCATTATAAGAAGAGTAACTGATGTTATGAAACACAGAGAAGATCTGGACACTGATGTTAAAAAACCTAACAGGACGGACAATAATCACAGAGGTTGAGAGGTATGTTATGTTGGTAAGTTATGATGTCATATTTATGAAATATTTATGTATCCTTAAAAAGGAACTGGTGTTGTCTGGTTCAGATACACGGCTTGGGGGAAGATAAAGCCTGCTTACCTGTGTAAAGATGTAATTTTGGGAAAGTTAAGTGTGAGGCCCCTCAAGAAGGCAGACAGCTCTTTGTAGCGTCGGTAGCGGAAGTTGTTCTCCGTGTCTGTGCTTCTGACCAACTGCTCCAAGCCCTGGCCTAGAGAGAGGTCCTTGATTAAGCTGTGGAACTCCTTCTCAGATGGATTCTGTGTGGTTTGGGGGCCCTCGAGGGACTGGCCATTAAGGTCTGAGTGTATACGTTCCAGTCTTAAGTCCACCACCTCTACTCCATCCTTTGAGACTGTAGCGTAGGTACTCTCAGGTTTATATCTGGACAACAGAGAAATTTAATCAAAGTTAACGGTACTGGAAATGAGAGGGCATAACACAGAAATATATAGAAACTTATGGTAAATTCTCTGTTTGTTCTTCCTTCTGAAATCCAAATCTCACCCATGGGCGGTGGCACTGATGGAGTAAGTCCCAGGGGCCAGCAGTCTCCAGTAGTCTCCGGTACGAGCCGTTGTGATGTTGTGGTCTATCCCCGCCACACTAATGGTGGCATTGGGAATTCCTGTACCATCTCTAGTGTCAGAGACTGTGCCCTTTACTCCATTATGGACCTACAGAGACACATAACCACATAAATGTAAGCGAACACAAAACTGAGTAAAATAAGGAGAAAGCGCAGGATAATGTTAAGATTTGGGTTTATTACCTGGTGTATAAACTGAAGCAAGGCTCGTCGGTTTTGTTCCCAGTATTTGGGCAGGTCCCTGCTCATGGGGTACTTCACACAGCCCAGCTCCATGGTCACCTCAAAGCAGTTGGTGTTTAAGTAGTTCCAGTCCTGCATGCCACCTGGAGAACAAAGTAGGACAAAAAAAATGTGTTGAAGGTGTATGTGATTGTGTGCATCTATGATGGCATTGTTTGTTGTTTTTGTCACCAAGTCAGACCTGTTCAAATTCAACACACAGTGGCTTTAATTCAAAGTCGTGATCAAATGCACAAAGGAATAAAATAGGCTATAAAAGAGAAGTTTGAAGTTGTGGGCAAAGCTCATTTACTACAGATAAACAACCTTTCCAGATTATATGAATAAATTAAATTACAAGAATAAAAGGGTGCTTTGGCTGATCTCCTGTGGGAGAAAAAAATGAATGTGGTGAGTAACAAAGGAGCATGAGAGATGTGGGCATACCAGGAACATTGTACCAGTTGGCACCATTGGTGATGCCATCCTCAAAATATTCACCAGGGTACAGGTCCTCACAAGGGTGTCCATTGTGCATCAGATGGTTCTCCTGCACACACACATCACACACAAGTGAGAACTCGACAATGAGTGCTGTTGTAGTGACGTTTTTGGTGAAGCTTTATCAGTCCCAACTCCACATTTTGTTTTCAACTACAACATGGAACCAAAAGCACACATTATCCCAGCCTGAAACCGATCCAACAGTTACCTGTGAGTAGGCTAGAGACACCTGCTGAAAGACTTTGTCATCAGGTGACTGGCTGTACTGAGTTGTCCCTTGTTTGTCATCATCATAGGGATAGTTGACCACCAAGGAACCTACATTTCACAACACAAAGATAAGACATCAAAAATAAAATTATAAGAATTTGTGGTTAAAATAAACTTCACTATGCAAAAATGGTTGACATTTCATAATTTAGTCAAATATTTAGATTTAAAATATTGATCCATAGCAGCAATCCTTTAAGGTTATAGAAGTTACTTTCAAATCAAATTATGTGTCTTGTTGCTATCTCTAAGATATAAAAGAACATAATATTTAAAAATGTGAACAGGATTAACAGGCTATCACTATCAAAATGTGGCTGTGACACTGAAAGACTACAATCTATAAATACTAAAAGCTCAAAATAAGACCGTGCCTCCATGGAGGTTGGCTGACAGGACGAAGGGGATGCTCTTCAGCCAGTTCATCACAGCTATAGTCTCTGGCTGCCTGGGCTCTGTGATGTTGGTAAACTGGTCAGGAAAGTTGCGGTTCAGGTCCAAATTGTTGCTGTTGTTGCGCCCTTTGTAGCCCTTTACGTCACCTGTGAGGAAACAAATACTAGTTATGAGTCACCGATATGTTTCTGTATCTGTAATCATAACATGTTCCTGCTTGAAGATGCACATAAACTCAACTCCACCTCCTCTACACTTCCTGTTCCACATCAGTGGCAGATATCAGCCAAAAGGTATTGCTACAAATGAGGAAGTGGTGGAGTGGACGCAAGATGGTGCAAGTAAAGCCTTTTCAACCAGCGGATGAGGTGAAGCCTGGCGCACGTATTGGTGATATGCTATTTCGCAAAGACATTGTCAACCTCCCAAACTTATAAACATTTAATGAACACAGGGCATATCGCCTATTTTATCCCCCTGTATATGTGGTCTGGTCACCTTTCAAGCTCTGTTTCATTTACAACAGCTGTAAATTTAATAGCAGTTAGAACTTAAAACATACGCTGAATAGTTGTTAGTCAAGTTATCAAATTACTTCCTGTAATGTTACATGTTTGCTCATGTTACACCTGTGTGACCTATATACTAAAATATTTGCCAAGTCTTCATTTCATACTGTGCAGGTAGTGTTACTTTGGTGTGTCCCTTTCTCTTACCTTCAGTGGCTACCTCGTAGCCGTCAGGATTCATCGAAGGCATGATGTGAATGCGGGTTTTGTTGACCAACTTAGTGACTTCTGGGTCAGTACCATAGTTACGGCACAGGTACTCAATGAGGTTGAGCAATAACTCTCTGCCCACTACTTCATTACCGTGCATGTTGCCTATGTACTTAAACTCTGGCTCACCTGACATGGAAACAGAGAACGGAAGTAAGAGTTAAACTTAATAATAGATAACATTAACATAAAGTCAACGGTGCTAGAATGCACTCATTAACATTTAAAAGGCAAAGTCTTCATGACATGTAAACAAAAGGAAGTATGCCTTTAAGTAATTATCTAAGACATACCATGCTCATGGACAGTGGGGTTGTCTGAAATGACCATCACATAGAGCTCGTGGCCTTCCACGGAGCGGCCAACTGAGTAAAGATGGGCAATAGAGGGGAACTCGCTGCTGTACTTGCGTAGGAACAGCTCCATGTCTGCGTAGTTGTGGTGACGGAATTCCTGAGGCTGGATGGGCTGCTGTTCAGGTGGAAGCAAAGAAGGGCTGTTCTGGTTTCCCTCAGAAGGACCCACCTGGGTCTGGGTGGAGTTAGAAGAGTTGGTAGTACTGGAGATGTTAGGATTATTGGTGGATGGCATGGAGTGTGTACTCACAGTGGTGCTACCTGCAGCCTTACTGACCACAGTTGCCAAGGTAAAGTTAAGTTCTGTGGCTTTGCCCTCCATGACCTGGACATTGTGGGCTGTAATTGGTGTGTACCTGTGTACAGAGGGGGAAAAAACACATGCTTAATGTCACAGATGCCATAATTAAAAAAATCATGGGGCAGTTGCTTTTTAATTGGTCTACCAGGAAGTCATTCATCAATGAACAAAGTAACAAGTAACAAAGAGTAACTCTGTAACTCTTAAGCGGAAGAATCTGCTGTTATGCATTTCTTTTGTGCAGAGCTGAAGGCTGAGCTTCTTAGTCCGATTTTGTCAAAATGTGCTTTGTTCATTGTGATTTGGCAATAATCAACAGGCAACAAGCAGCAATGAACGCACCACTCACTGGGCTGTCATTGGTCATTGCAATGACGTTTGAAACCTGTCTATTATTTGGCATTTTCTTTAAGTGTTGAACTGTGACGCATAACCTATGATTTAGAAAATCTGCTATGCAAATGAAGTATTACTCACCCCGGGGCCACAGCTGTGATGTTGTATGTTCCTGGGAGTAGGAGGCGGTAGTAGTCCCCATAGTTTCCTGTAGTCAGGTTGTGACGAATGCCTACCACAACAATGTTGACATTGGTGAGAGCAGTGCCATTGGTGGCCTCTTTCACATAGCCACGGACACCTATATGGACCTGGAAGACAGAGGTATTGTAAATACCAAGGACATCTTGAGGAACCGGAGCAATGACATGCCAAAAGTATCAGGCAATGGTTGTGGCATTATTCTGTAAAATAACCAAAGATACATTAGAATGAATGCTGATGTATCATAACTCCTTATATGCTATACCGTTTCAATGTAGGCTAGCAGGGATTCCCTGTTCAGATCCCATTCCTTATGGAGCTCGGCAGCAGGAGGGTATTTGCAGCAGCTCAGCTCCATGGTGATTTCCAGACAGTTTCCATAGAGGTAGTTATAGTCCTGCATCCCTCCTAGAAAACAGGCCAGCAATGTAATAAACCAATCACACTAGAAATGGTGTAACACAGTACACTCAGTTATATATTATATAAAAAGAGAAAGATATGTCTAAATTCATGAATTAAACTGATGTGTGGAGCACATAATTATAATGTAAATAGATAAACATGCACTGCTTCATAACTTTGACCCCCACTGGTGCCGGGTTTGTTGATTAACAGCGAAAGAAGCTCCGTCTGGAAAGGCATGAGCCTGTCTTTGTCTCCTCAATGCCACAGTTTAAACATAGTGTTTAATGTGGCAACAAGCCATGACATCTGCAGTTTGCCAGCCAACCCAGCCCTGAAGTAAGGCAAACAGAAAGACGCACAGGAGGGCAAGCTGTTTGCGGCTGGCCTTCCCAGAGGCTCCCGGGCTGGAGGGTTGCCATGACTGCCTGCTGGGGGGCCACAGGAACCCAATGAAACATCCATTTGTCACTTTGTAACAGTCGAAGTGAAAAGGGCTCACACACCACCAACACTAACAAATAGCAACCAGCCTCCCACCAGTCTCAACGAGGAAGACATCAACCACGCTACAGCAGAGAAATACTGATGTTAGCACAACAAAGACACGTCCAAGCAGATTCTTTGAATTATGTGACCTCAAAATCCCCCAAAATGTATTGTGGTACACAAAACACCTTATATCCATAACACTAAGACTTGACTATACTCCAACACCACAGATCTATATAGGGTGCCATGCGTACTGCTTTATTCAGTGCTTCTTGCAATCTATCTGCTATCCAAGTGTGGTAATTCTACTGCTTCTACTGACAATTTGGTTAAAGTGCCAGACATTCACACCTTTCCATCCATTTTTAAACAATATGACCTGCTTGCCTGATTATGAGATCTTCCTGAGAGTCATATTTCTAACTGTGGAAACTGCAGGAAATGCAGTAAAGAAAAGTTAAGGAGAAAAGCTGCAGGCATTGATGTGGTACACGCCTTGGCTCTGAGAGCAGGCGTACCAAAATAAACACCACAAACACAAGTTCTTCGGAGTCATCCCCGGTCAACCAACAGCTGTTCAGCTGTCTGAAACTTGGTGAGGGTGACTGTATGCCAGGTCATTCACGGGAAACTGGAAAAGGCAACTTCAGTAGGTGTCCGTTTCACATTAGTCTGACAGAACAGATAGGCTTTGTTTTAAATAAATACAGAAGACGCATCCCAATTGTTTGCACTGCAGTAATCCATTGGTACTAAACTGGGTGGGTGCAGTGCTGAGCTTATTCTGAATATGGGTGGTGTGTAGAGACGTGTCGGGGTCATTCATTAGAGGTTTTACCCCCTGTGGTTGCAGCAGAGACAGAAGGGTGCAATGTCAACCAAACCAAACTACGCCTTTAAAAGATCTCACCTGAGCGCCGTCTGTGGAAATTGATACTTGGCTGCAACCACACGACAAAAAACATTAAAATCCTTTTCTCTAGGTCACGAGGCATTAGGCATCCTCTTGTGCCAAGTTGCTTTAAGTAGTTTAAACTGATTCAGGTTCCATTAACTTAAAAGTAAACACAAAGAGCATGACAAAACACACAGACAGACTATGGCAGCCCCAACCTTAAATATCCTGTCTATGTACCGGATCCAGTGACACACCCTGAACTCAGCAGAAAACCACTAGCCAGACAACGGAGCCGAAGTCCGAGCTAGCAGCTGAACTTGCTGTTTAAGGGACAGGGAAGCTAATAATGCATGCAATGTATGCTATTTTTAGGCAAACATTAAAAACTATAAGCCAGGAGGAAGAACTATCTAACAAAGTATTACTATCGTATGACTGTCAGCAGTTTACAGTGATGCAGTATGAAAGTATTATTATCAGAGGTCTTAATGTTCACAGGCACTTCGCAGATTATCACAGCACTACAGCTGTATTTCCATACAGTAAAATGATATTCTGGACTTTGTTCTCTTGTCTAAAGGCAGTGACGCGTATCTTTCAAGACATACCAGATTACAGAAACCAAGGCCTACAGCTTTGAACAAATGAAACCTTAAAAATCTTAGACTCTGAAACAGAGAAGAATTACATAATAAAATAAACACCATGCCAAGTCAAAAAGCAAAGAAAAAGCTTAAAAACAGACCAACAAAACACATTTTCAAACACACCAGAGTGTCTTTTATGTGCTCAGTGTTACATGAACCAAAACACAGTTCAAAAGTAAAGGACATCCGAGGTTTCACTATGTCCAAAGATTATACGTCAAGATAAGTGACTTATAATCTTTGACTTCTAATAAGATTATACGTCAAGATAACAAAAAACAGCTCTTCAGTTGTCACGCTGAATTATTATTTCAAGCCCTGACTGCCACACAAAAAATCTTCTGTTCCTGACTCCTGGTCCTGGCGCTTTGCCTGAGCCACTCATTATGTCACACAATGTCCTGGGCGTTTCCATCATCTGCCATTAACCCAGTTTTAGCAGTGACATTTCGTGAGACATGAGACATGTCAGACAGATACAAGCATTGTCCATTCAGATGTCCGTCTTCATCTTGAGACACCGACATTGTTGCTGCTGAGAGCGTAAATAATGGGCTCCTTACAGTCTGAACCTTCTCTGCCTGAATACTGGCTCTTTTTATTGATAAATGGCAACAACAAAATAGATAATCAGCCCTTCAGTTGTCACTGTGTTTGTAGTTTCTGATGTTAATTAAAGCCAAGATTAACACAGATAAGTACTAGCAAACTCTTGCTGTCGTTTCAGGGTGTGTGCCGTGCTCAAGGCTTTCGGAATGATTTACAACTCCGAGTCCTTACGGGAACAAATACATGTGTTTTTAAGGAATTCTGAAATTACTTTACAATGTAAAATGTGGGGAGGTGATGCAGGTAAATTAAATTAGCAGGTAATTATCTACTGTGTTTACAGGATGTAGCTTTCTCCTAAACATTTGGGCCAAACCACATTCAAACATTCACCATCATGCCACCACTTCATAACACCTCAAACTCAGAAGTCACTCATACTATATGCTTAAAAACCAGGGACTCGTAAACTGATTTAAATATTGTCCTGATGGTTCAATCAAGTTTTGAACTGAATTTTAATTACCTAATCGTAACTGTGGAGCAAAAAATACCAGTCCTGGAGAGCTGTGGCCTAATAAAGCCAATTAATCTGACCCGAGACAAATGCATGCTAATCCATGGGAAATCACCGATTGGACGACACTCCATCGTTACCTACAATTTACAACTGGGCAGATCTCAACAGGAAAAGCAGTGAAGTAACCTGATGCTGCAGACAGCACCTCCCAACCCCCCTGGACAAAACAACAAAACAACAGTAGAGAGTACGCTGATCAAGTTTCTGCCCTAGTAATGCAGAGCAGAGCTGTTTCAGAACCTCATCGAGAAAAAAATATTTTAGCTAGTAAAAACACTGATCATAGGCCATAATATGCCCACAGTGAGCTGTTCTGATAAACCCGTGTACTGCTCTACACTTCCAGTAATTACAGGCTTTAAACAGGATGAGTGGTGAGCTCTGAGCTGGTGCTTACTGTTTTGCAGCATTTTGACACCTGGAAACCCCCCAAAACAAGCCACGCTATTCAGTGCTTCAATAAAGGAAATGTATGAGACTGAAATACAACTTAAATCATTTTTGGGGTCATTACCAAGTACCAGTGTTGAGTATGAAGAATCAATCAATTGTATTCTATGTAGCTCTATTCAAAAAACCCTGAAACTGTGTTATAGCAAGTTACACAAGGCAGCTTTATTAACTGTAGCAGTGCTAACAGTAACAATAAACTTTATTTACGTTGCCTTTTAACTCAGCTTATTGAAAGAAAGAATAATACTACTGGAATCTGCCTCTAAGCAGCTTTGTAAAATTGTGCGTGCTGCTCTGTAACTTAAGCTATTCAGCATAGCAAATACAGATTTTTTTTACTTGTGTAAAGGAAATTGTAATCATTTGATCCTGAATCTCCTCAAACAGGTTGTAGTTTGTAAATACCACTTGTGCAAACCCACATATGCTGCTAGCACTGAAAAAATAAGAAGTAACATACTTGGTTTTCCCGATGGGGAGATATCAAGCAGTAACACGAGTTAGACTGTCAACAAATATAAACCTTGTAGCAAATGAGTACAATGAAACATGCACTCCTCTTCTACAACAATGGGTTCATTCAAAAACACAACGCACCTATTCCACCTGGCCATCTCCGTGGCAACACACAGCCTGGGTGTCTCACTTCAGAGAGTTAGCATATACAAAAAACCCGGAAGGTAAATTGTTCATGTGACATAAACAGAATGTGGCCCCCAGATCTGAACTTGCATATCCTCACCTCCCAACTACAATGATTAGTTCTCAGTCACTAAACCAGGCATTAAAAACAATGCAGAATGAATCATCTTACCAGGTACATCGTACCACTGCGCCCCATTGGTGATGCCATCTTTAAAAGTTTCGTCCGGGGCGTCGGAACAGCCTGGCTGGCCAGTCTTCATTACAAGGTGGTTCTGGGAATACACCATGGCCAAGTAGCGAAACAGACCGTCGTCCTCTGACTGGCTGTAGTAACCCCGCTGCTGGTGGGAGGCCGAGTCATCAAAAGGGTAACTGGCCACCACAGTGCCGCCATGTAGGTTCCCTGACAGCACAAATCTGGAGAGACAATGGCACAATTTAGGACCAGATTTAAAGGACAGGTGCAAGTCTGTCTTCAAACAATACCAACATATGTACATTAAAAGTTATTGGTCACTGTGAATGCTCCTCCTGTCCATCCTAGCCATGAAGAAAAGAAGGAATTTGGCACTAAATAGACTGTAAACTTGAAATCAGACAGCTAAGACTCCCACGAACCTCAGGTTAACTACTGAATGCCTTTTTCCCCATCCCTTAAATTGGAGTCACCTTAGGGATCTCTTCATGGACATGCATGGACAGCAAACAATAACTGTCAACATAAATACGGGCATACATGTACATGTATTCGATAAATATAACGTTTATTAAACCTATGGTTTTGTAGTTTTTTAGGTTAGGTTCTTTTGTTAGTTTTAGGTGTTTTGTAGGCTGTAAATGTCACAATTGTAATGAAATGTTGTTGCATGGCAGCAACATTAGTTTGCATGCAGGATTGAGGTCTAGCCCTCCAAGTAAACCTCAGTCTTGCACACCCAGGACAGCAGTTCTGGTTTGCTTTATTATGCGTCGCACGTGTCACCCCGAGGCACTAAAAAAGAAGGAAACTAAGGGGAGTTACTCGTTGACAAAACACTTTCAATCACTCTTCAAATTATGGCAGTGGCTAACAACTACTTCATTATCGATTAATCTACTAATATTATTTTAAGGTGGGGTTTTTTTTGCATTTATGGCTATGTTGGATAACTGACAGCATAGGGGCAGGCAGGAAACAAGGGAAGAGCGAGAGGGGAATTAAACCGTCGCATTGGGTTTCACTATTACTGCCATGACCCAAGACAACCCCAATATTTAAATTATTGTTTTTAGGGGGGGGTACACGCCTATAAAATGTCAGAAAGTTGTGGAAAAAACAACTTCCTGAAGCCAAGCAATTTCAAGACATCAAAAGGTGATGTCTTGAAATTGCTTGTTTTTACCGACCAGCACTGTGAACTCTCAGTATACTATCCAATAAATCAAACATTCAAGAAGTTGGCATTAATGTTTGAAAAGTGACATTAGGCCTAAACCATCCAAACAGATGACACACTTATGTACTTGCTGACTTTATTATGAGTCACACCTGCTACCCTCTAAAGTCTTAACAAAGGAGGTAGAGGATTGGGTTGCTCCCTGCTTCTCCAAACCCTTCACTGTGAGAGACACACTGACCAAAAGAGATCAATGTGCTCCGAGCAACACGACCTCTAACAGCTGGGCCTCCGAGGCTGTGTTTGTGTTTCCTAGGAGAGGGGGGGGGGGGGGAGAGAGACTCACTTTTTCTCTTGGATCCACCTAATCACGGCCATGACCTCGGGGACATTATCTGGATTGACACTCGTCTCAACGTACTGGTCAGGAAAGCTTCTGTTGAGGTCTTTATTTCGGGCATTATTTCTACCCCCGTGGTTGCTGTTGCAGTCGCCCTCTCTGGACTGCTCAAAGCCGTCGGGGTTCATGCTGGGCATGATGTAAATATCCGTGGTGTTCACCAGCTCAGTAATACGCGGATCCTCCCCATATCCAGTCAGCAGGTACTCCACGAGGTACACCAACACCTGCCTGGACACGGTTTCGTCGCCGTGCATGTTCCCAACGTATTTGAATTTAGGTTTCCCCGGTGTGTCTATGTTGGGGTCCGTGGTGATCCGCACCGCCCAGAGCTCCCTGCCCTCCAAAGACTGCCCTATGCTCGAGAGGTTAGCTATGTGAGGGTATTTCCGGGCTAAGGACTGTAAAAGCCCGGTTAGGTCAACATAATTGTAGTATTTGTTGTAAGTTTCTGCCGTTTCCTCCGTCGAGGGGCTGACACTTCGTGTACGGTGCAGTCTGGCGTCACCAAGGGAGACAACAAGAAAGAGAAGAAAGGCAAAAAGTGACAACCGTAGTTTCCCCGTCGTCGAGAGATGCTCCCAGATGTATACCATGTTGATGTATCTTCTATTTCCAAACCATTCGGACTTTCAAATCAAAGAACAAACACCAGGGTCGAATGTTTTATGAGTGTTTGTCTCCCCTGCGACAGACGTATTCTTGCTGTCAGAGCCAGTCTGGCCTTCCTGTTTCCATCTATTTCCGTTCATCTCACAGGAGGCGGGGCTCCAGGGTGACGTCATATTTTAAGGTGGGCCGGTGGAGTTTGTCTGCGTGGTCTTTTTTTATCTTTCTTTCATCAGATTTGTAGAAGTTAACACGTTTACAGCCCCTAAAATGTACCACGGTGATCAGTTTGAATGTGTTTATTGATTAATTATTCAAACAATCATCTGTTCTGATTTAGTATTTCAAACATACCATTTTCTATTTATTTTCTTTCTTTCTGCTGATTTATTTTGCTCAACAGTATGTTCTCAGACTTTAGGTGTTAACGTTGCTAATGTGCCTTGTTTTAATGGGATTACTTGAACTTTATGTTAATAAAGGAAATATTTGTGTAAAATAACACATAATAAACCCATATATTATTATGAAATACACTGCTGATTAGATGTAATGTTTTATATTGTAGGTGTCAGATTCATGTATGTATCATTTATGATTTAAAACTTCTGAAATGTTTTTCTGATTTGAACTTTTTGCTTTAGTACTTTCCAGTGGCCTCAGGGCACAACTCTTCATGCATTTTCTATTGCATCATTATTTGCAAGATAGGAAAATGTTTTTTTAAAAGAGCTGGCACTCTGTGTCTGTGATGATTTGGACCATGTTAAATCCTTCACACTTTAATACCCACGGCCATCCACTAATATCACACACACTTGATAAATGTGGAGTGTTTATCCATGCTTTAGACACTCCATACCGAAACATGTTGTTACGCTATTAATGTAGCAGCAGGTATATGCCAGTAACTCATCCAATGACTCTACAGACGAACCAGAATTGCCATATAAGTGAAAATGAATTTCACTTATCTTCGCTTCTGTTTTCTTATCAATACTATGCTATTGTGTGTTATCAGTAACTTTTATGCAGTGGTTCATATTGTGTGTACGGGTGGAGCAACCACAATACATTTAACTTGTTTGCTCATGCATTTCCAATATTTGACCAGTGGCACTGACTACATGATAGTGATGTAGACTTCCTACACTAGATAATACAAGAATTGTTCTAGTTTGTTTAGCTTTAGTGCAAGCTTCATGTGGACTTGTGAGCCCCTTTTTATGTCTAAAGCAAAGGGTAAAAGTGTTTGTAAACCAATATATCATGCAAATACAGCATCTCTTCAATGTAAATGGTCACAATCAAATTGTGAGCCTTAGAGTAAATGTACTGCAACATAAAACTTCCCAAAAGCAAATAATGAAAATAAATCACAAGTGAGCACCATGGAGTTTAGCAGCAGACTCTTGTATTTCTGTTTATTTTATGTTGCCCATTACTTCTTTATTGATCACTGGTAGCACCATGTTTACCCACTAATATGAGGAGCAATGACTCTGAGTGACATCACCACCCTGCCGCCATGAGGTCTTTAACTTCCTCCTCTTCTCTCCTCAGTGGGGCGTCAGTCAGGGGCTTCTCTTCAGCGGCTGTTTTTTCTTTCCTTAATGCTTTCCATCATTTCTGTTTGTTTTCATTTGGCACTAAGGTCTGACAGAGCTGGCTTAAGCTTGGAATGACTGGGTGAAGGGAGGAGGAGGAGGATGAGGAAGAGGAGGAGGAGGAGGAGGAGGAAGTGGAGCTGGAGGAGGTAAAGACTGAGAGGTTGGGAGAGGAGGCTGCAGGTCTCATTGCTGGATTCGACGCAGCGACTGCACCTGGAAGGACTGAGCATGGGAGCCCCACTCTCTGTAATGTTTGTACTCGCCGCCATGACGGTCACACTCCATGATGTACTGGTAACCACGGTAACCTGGAAACTGGTAGCACACCCAGCTGTAGGAGAAGAGAGGGAGGGGTGGGGGAGTGTATTGTTGAGACATTAATCATCACAAATAAAGTAACAAAACAGAGTTGCAATAAAAAATGTAATTCATAATTTCCAGACAAGAAATGGGATCAGGTGGTGGTTACGGTGTCTGTGTCTGGAAAGGACAAGAAGACTGTCCTTTGATTTATTTATTTTCTATATCTTCTTCTATATAATGTCACATGGGGTTTAAATGTAGCATGTTGGTTAACATCTGTAAAGGAGGACCCATCTGCGTGCGGAAGTTGAGACTTACGAGCCGCACTGAACTTGCATAGATCCAATCTCGTTGTTGCCCCAGCCCATGGCCTGCAGAGAGGGGTAGTCATCATTTATCTCCCACTGACGTCCCATGAAGTTCTCCTTCTCAAACAACACCATCTTGGACTCCTTGTGATTCTGTGTGCACATAATGCAAAGAAAGAAAGGCTAAGTCAGATGTATTAAACAGAAAACAGCACCAATATTGTAATGATGTTGCTCATGTATACTGCAAAGCAATCTACATTTTTGTTGCATGACACTTGTAATTGTTTATACAAAGTCGGGATTCAGTAGATGATATAAACACTTCTTAGGCTATTCTTCAAAAGCTAAGGCAAAAAAAATTCTACTTGTTTTTCCTTTATGCATATAATACTAATACATTTGTGTACAATTTTTACAATATTCATCTAATTTGTGTGGGATGTCCAGATTCTTATAAGTATATGTACACACTGCATGATAGTCTATTTTTAGCTGCAGCCAGCAGCTGGTATAAGACTCTTTGATGAGTGAATTTAGTGCTTTTTAACACTGAATCTTTTCTGGAGACACATGAGAAGTCAGCAAGATGGGAATAGAAGCCCTTGGATTGGGACAGAGACTCACAGCAGAGCAGATGGGGCGGAAGGACATCATCCTCTCAATGTGGTAGGCGTTGCTGCCACTCCACGACTCCCAGTGAGGATACTCTCCTCTCTCCAACACAAACTGCTGTCCACAGAAGCTGGAGTGCTCATATCCTGCCCATCTGTCGACAGCAAGCAGACGTAGACACAACAGGCAGGACCATTAGGACACTTAAAACTGACTCATCATCAGAGAGTGAACATGTATAGACTTATTTAAGGTGTAACCTTTTGGATTTAACTATTAAACAATACTTTTTTTGGTTCGGTTTTGGCCATCAATATCTTTTTGTTAAATCAAATTGTTGTCGAATTTTATGCATATAAATGTGTTCTCTCTTCTACTATAGGTGATTTTCTCCTGTGTGAAATATTCTGCAGCGCTCCATGTCTGACTTACGCCCCACACTCCACCTTCAGGGAGCGGATGTTGTCAACGCCACACTCCATGATGTTCTGGCAGGCTGAGGTAAACTCCAGGCGCTTCCCCTGGAAGTTCTCCTGGTCATAAACTGTGATCTGAACAGGACACAAATGCATACATGTAGTATGCACATGCCGCACGCACACACTGATGTGTGTACAGACACACATGTCACTGACATCATCAGGGCAGGCATGAAACCTTTGTTAATCATCCATGACAATACATCACACTCACCTTCCATGGTCCCAGTGGGTTGGGATTATTCAGAGCCATGCTACTGTGTATCTCAATGCTGATTTACCTGCAGCATGGAGAGCAGGGAGAATCATATTTATGTCTCATATTCAAAGGTAAATTAAAACATTACACAGTTCAAACACAACCTGCCACCTCCTCCTCACCATCTCGATCGTGTGTTTATTATCAGTTGCCATGTAGGAGGTATGTTCATATTGTTTGTGTTTGAATGTTTTTGAAATAGCCTTGAAATAATCTATAGAAAAGAACAGATCACCTATTGCATGTCATCTGTTTGGGTATGAAACCTTTCTTGAAGCTACTACATGTTCACACTTGGTGGAGTCAGCTGTTGGTGTTGTTCTCCCAGTGCATGGTCAGTCTATGCATTTGCATGTCTGACCTCAGTCTATACATTTATGTGGCTCAGCAGAAACAATGAAGACAAAAGACACACCAATGTCTATAGGCTGAATGGATTGAGATGGAGGGCTTACCTGACCTGGCCCCAAAGAATAGCAGTGCAGTGCTCACAGGGGGCTCCACAAAAACGATGTCCTGACCCCAGAGTAAACGGACCTATTTATACATGCTGGTGCTGAAAAGCAGCTGGGCCTGTGGGTCGGGGCAGGAGTCAGCACATTGCTGTTCCAGTCATTGTTCAGCACTGAGCTGCTGAGCTTTAGTTTGCCACAGTGGGACTGGACGGAGGGCACCGTGCCCAGTGCAGATAAGCACAAGTTCCAAATGGTCCATGACAAGTGGGCTGGACCAGGTCCTGGCACGGCCTGGTGCAGGAAACACCATGTGGATAGTCTTGCCAGTGACTCTGGTGCAAAAGGAAAAACACATTTAGTGTCCACGTGTTAAGCAAAATCAGAAAATAAACAAAAACAGTGGATAACGGTATTTCAATCCTGGATCCAAAAAGACATTTGACCTAAAAATGTCTAACAAACAAGCTGGATTTGTATTTTAATGAGGCACTTACTGAGTTCTTTCCACACTGTGCTGCTCTCCGTCTCCGATTTGAGCGTCATGTCCATCTCAACTGACCCCACATCTCTGGTCCTTTCACCTTTTCACTCCTCCTCCTATATACACACATGCTCAGTCATGCACACACACGCAAAGGCCTGTTCATTCAGTCACACATACATTCAGAACATACAAAGACACATTTACACAAATCCATTTAGACAGTGACAACTGACCGTGTAATGTACTTGCTACAGCTTATGGTCAATTGAACAAAAACTCTAATGCTTAATTTTCATTGTTTGTACATGTATTACAATGCTACATATCCCCTTAATACTCTGGGTTGATGGGGAATTAAATAATTGTCTGAAACAGTAAACATTTTTTAGGTTTTCATTGGAAGCAAATTGTGATTTAGCAATAATTTAATCTCAATACTGATACAGTAAATGTAAAAACTTTACATATGTATGTTTAAATATGTTTGTATGGCTTTATGATATCAATCTAAAGTCATATTTAAGTGTAATATTTTATGTAAATGCATCCTTTCCCGTGTTTAGCATGGCGCTGATAGTTTGCTAAGCCCAACAAAAGCATGTGCATGCATCAGAGTTTGATAGCTGCAGAATCAAACATCTGCAGTTGTTTGTGTGTGCGGGTGTGTGTGTGTGTGTGTGTGTGTCTTGACAGATGATGAGAGATATCATTTTGACATTTTCTGCGAGGCCACCTTGTATTTGCTGTAGCAAGCAATGCCACTATAAGGACTTATTTTGTTGTTACTGTAAATGTAATATTACTTCCAAAGGTGAATATGAATGTGTTGATGTTGTTCTTGCATTAGCAAAAAAAATAGATGACATTTCCTGTGGGTTCTTTTTCTGTGCTCTGATAATTAATGATATATTTGCCCACAGATCTTTCACCACTGTGTAACAACTTGCATTACAATAATTTAAATCAAATAGAAATTACAATAATCATGTTAATAGTTGTGCAGTATTAAAAGATCATAATGCCACAGGTGTGAGAGATCCTTGGAAAAATATGTATCAATTATAAGAAGACAGACAAAGCATTCAGACAGAAAATGAACCTTATGTTCTTTATCTATTTTCACAAGTCACAAAGAGAAAATATTCAGTTTAGTGTGCATGCATGCCACTGTGCATGTTTAAATGCATGTGTGCATATCAGTGTGTGGGGGGGGTTGTATGAGATGTGTATGTATGGATACAGCCTGTCCAATACTCGCCTGTCTAAACAATAGAGAGATGGATGCCGCTCCTGCAGTCAGCACATTACACACACAGAGCTCAAAGGATTGGACCGGCTGAAACAAGGATCAAAAGAAAGAGGGAATATGGAGGTGACCGACAAACCAGGGAAACTGGAGGAATTGAAAGAAGGGAAGGATAAAAAATAATAGAACAAGAATTTCAGAAAGAAAGTGAGAGACAGGGTGTGAGAGCCGTCGCTGCAAAAGTAACTCTGTGTGTTTGTTTGCGCGTGTGCATGTGTGTGTGTAAGAAGAAAGGCAGGCAAACTTTCTGCTGATGGCAGTGACTGGCCCCGGTCCCCCACAATGGTGCGCGACAACAAAACAGGCAGCCGAGTCAGCATGACTTGTCCACAGATAAGCCATGTGACCTTTGACCTCACACCATGCTCCAAACAGCTCCCAGCCAATGAGAAGTCAGAATCCTGCCTCTATATGCTCAGGCTGCATGTGAATGTATATATATATCCCCACTCAAAACGCCTGCGTCCATCACTTTCTCCAAAGGTCGATCCGTTTCAACCTGCAATTGTAACTGTAAGTTTCCACCCTAAGGTCTCTTTAACGGCTAGAATTATTGGATATTATGGGGAATATTGTGGTTTTGAAGTCTACTCACACTTTGGACTGAAAGAACCAAGCAAGGATTGGCTCCTCTCTAAAACCTTAACATTATCTTTGGACTGAGTAGATGGAATATTCACAAAATGCAGCAGAGTATGATTTTATGTCTTAGTGCTGCTCTCGTGCTTAGCGTCCTGAGGTAAAATGGATGAGAAAGATGAAGGTCTGTGCCTAATCCTTTATCCTTAAAAAATGGATCATGGCAGGTTTTGACATATAATTTTTTTGTGGCTGCTTATTGAGTATTCTTGATCTAATGAAAAGTAGAAAACTTGATGTGATGTATTGAAACGTTTAGAGAGGAAAGACCACTCTGTGTTAAGGATCTATGTTGCTAAACTAAAAGATATCTGGATGGACTTGAAGCAAAACATTAACGCATTAAAAAACATTGTTGTTTTACATTATTGCAGAAATCGTCTTACTCCATTTTGATTTTCAAATTTAAATCGGGTGGCAAAAAATAGACACTCAGACTTGAGGTTTGTGTTTAATGCATCATAGAAGAGATGAAGTAAAGAGAACAGCAACTTAACACCTCGTGAAAATCTTGTTTTTGCTGACTTCCAGTGGTTTAACTTCTCACCTTGCTGCAGTGATGTAGGAGTGTACTCCAGGATGAGTCGGTACACTGTGATGTTTTTGTTGGGTGTGGTTACAGGAGCAATCAGTGGTTCTGATTATGGTCAGAGGGGAAACACTGCTTTTCAACCTGGTGTTAGTTAACTCTTTCAAGCCTTCGTCAGAATGCACATTCAGACTGTTCTCGAGTGCAGAAATTAAGTGTGGTTTCACAGCACGCCCATCACAAAGTAAAGGTACATCTAAAGATATTTTTTTTTCTTCTGTTGCTTTAAAGGTATGTGAACATCAACAGAAGATATATGCTGTATGAATAACTACTGTTCAAGAAACAAAATGTTCCATTTTAGCATTAATGCCAAAAAACAAAACAGTTTAAGCTGATTTTGGTTCTTTTAAAGGCTTTCATTACATTTAAATGTCAAAGGGCGCTTCAGTTCATGACATTTTATGAGCGCCTTTGGACAGCTGCGATAGTGACATAATCCTGAATGTTAGATGAATGAATATGAATGTTGAATCTCTCCAGTGACACTTATCAACAAAACGGCATCCTTGTGCTCACACATCTGTTTTTTTACGCATCACTCTCGTTGAAGTGGAGTGCATGCTGTATTCCAGCAGTCAAGAAACAGTAATTACCCTCTTCATGAGCCCACAGTGATGACTGAAAATGGCTGTTTGACTTTGTGCTTCTTCTTCTCATTCTCTAGATCTGATCATGTCTCACTCAGGTGCTCAGGGCAGCATTGGCAGCCACTCTGCCATAGGGCTGCGCAATCACAAGGTACTTCAGCTGTTTTTCTTTTAATCGATTAACTCATTACAAAAACTAATGGTGCATTGAAAATATCTGACTTTAGAAATTAATGCATTTTGGCCTGTTTTTACTTTTCAGATATACCTCTATGAATGTGAGAACTTCCAAGGCCGTAGGATGGACCTGTTTGGAGAGTGCCGTAACCTGTGCGAGAAGGGTTTCGAGAGAATCGGCTCCATCAGGGTAGAGTGTGGACCGTAAGTCACCGATCCTGCCATCCAAATGATGTGTTTCAACACTGTACATCTTTCACCTTACTAATTAAAAGTAACTATCTGTCTGTCTATCTCCCCAGCTGGGTGGGTTACGAGCAGCAGAACATGACCGGTGAGATGTTCATGCTGGAGAAGGGAGAGTATCCCCGCTGGGACACCTGGTCCAACAGCTACAGGTGCGACCGCTTCATGTCGGTCAGGCCCGTCCGATTGGTAAGTTTTGATCAAGCTGCGGGGGGAGGAGGGTTTGCGCCTCATTTCCTGCCTATTGTGGCTTCAAGTACTGATTTTTATCACTGTTGTTTAACTCCATTTGCACCTCACAGCCATCTTCTTGAGGGAAAATGCTTTTTATGGTTATAGTTATGTGTATTTATAGGATCATTCTGGTGCCAGAATTTTTGGATTAAATCTTTTATTAGTGGACATGTTTCAATTTGACAATTTTCCGACTAAAATAAATCAAACAACTACAAGTACTCAGAGTTTCAGGTTTGGTGTTGGCTTCTAAAACAACATCTCCATTCAGTCAGTATAACATAACAAGAACTGTATTCATGCATAATCCCATGTAACTGTAGCAATCCTGACTGGACTTTCCTGGTTTTAAATCTCTTTATTGTCTAAAATCTGGGACAGAGAGTGAACCAGAAGCTGCACCAACATCTACAGTATCTGTATCAAAAAAGGGGTAAAAAATTAACTTACTTGAATGATTGACATGATATTTGCAAATTTACAACATTTGTGAACATTTGCACGTTCCATCCTCTTTGTTGTGAACGCACTCTTTTCTGTTTAAAGACATATTTTTTATATTTATTTATTGCAAATGTCTATTTTATTGATGATTCTTGGCTTGACTTGATTTGTCTGGTAAACTCCTTGTAGGTGAAAACCTACATGGCAATACCAATGATTGTAATTCTGATGTTTGTATCTTACAGGATCCCCAGGACCACAAGATTTGCCTGTATGAATGTCCAAACTTCGAGGGTCGTAAGATGGAGGTGTGTGATGAGGATATTCCAAGCCTGTGGTCTTACGGCTTCCAGGACCGTGTTGCCAGCATTCAGGTCACCGGTGGAACGTAAGTCATCTCTCTGGGGTTGTTTCTATCTAGCAGGAAGGCTTGGTGGCTTTAAGGTCAGAGAAACTGACTTGAGCTACACTTGCATAATAATATTGGTAAAGTAAGAGTAGTGGGGTTTCTATACAGGTTAAAATTTCCTCTTGACAAAGTAAAAAAATTAATAAGTAGAGCTTTGTGGCTCACGTGTGTTTCTCTCTACCTCCCCACACAGCTGGGTGGGCTACCAGTACCCTGGCTACCGTGGCTATCAGTATGTGTTTGAAATGGGCCCTTACAAGCACTGGAATGAATGGGGAGCCCACCACCCCCAGATCCAGTCCATCCGCAGGGTGAGAGACATGCAGACGCACCGCAGGGGCTGCTTCGAGATGACCGCATAAAGAGGAGTCCAGCAGGAGGGAAAAGCAAGGGGTCAGGCTTGCCATGCTGCTAACCATCCCTTGGAAATTCTTCAGCAGCCACTTAGCCACACAAGCTAATTGCTTTTGAACATTGTTACTGTTTTTACTGGTAGGATTCGGGAATATCGTGAATGATTCTGACAAGAAGTTCTGCTTGTCTCAGACTTCCAGAGTAACTGTAACACCCGTAAAAACAATAGCAATGCCTTCTGTCTACAGACCTCATAGAAAGATAATATGATTTATCATATTTATGAAAGTGGGATTATAGGGGATTAGCAGATTTAAATTGATAGTTTGTGTTTATTAGTTTGTTTCAATGCTATTATAATCCTTTATTTTTATTTACTCGCTTATGTGTTTCTAGCTGAAACGATGCCAATAAGCGCTCTCCGTCTCCTGGGATCCACAGATTTTAGAGAGTAAAGGGATAAACAATCATATCACTCCCCACAAAGTATTACCACGGACAGCTCTCAGCTCTGCACATGGCCTGCAGTAAGTGTGCCAAGCATAGGGAGGCACTATCCCCTCATCACTAAGCAAAAGGCTCACTTCAGAGACAGGAGGAGGGTACTGGCCAGTCTGTGATCAAACAAGAGGACGATGGCTGTGCAGAGTTGTGTTTTGCAGAAGTGAATATCTTTTGGCTGGCCCGTTTCAGCTTATTGATGGAACTGTCCAGAAAATTAGCATTTTACACTTTCTCAGGGATGCTGGCATCTGGAAAGCAACTTTCCAATGAAAAAAATCGAATAAAGATATTATAAAGCTGAAGGTTTGTCGTATCTTCATCTTTTAGTTTTCCTGCTTTTGTGTATTTTTCTTATATGTGGACATTTGTCTCACTAATTTCTTTTTGTTTAACAATGGATTGAAGGAATGTGTACAATGTGAAAGAGGATGCTCATAGTGACAAAACCCACTGTTGTCCCCCAGCTCTGCAATGTCTCCGCTCTGTCAGCTTACTGATTTGGTTTCCTGTTGTTTTGGTCATCTCACCGCTCTCAGCAACCTCATCTCCAGTGGCTGCAGATAGCTCTGAAAAAGGCTCTAATAAACCCACTGTGCACTACTTGCCCTGCACCACACTAGAGACCAACAAAGTTAAAGACTAGCTGGCAAACACAGTGGAGCATTTACCAGCTAAAGACAGATATTTCTCTCAGGAGTTGGCAGAAATATCTCAAATACAGGCTAAAATCTGTGGAAATGTTGTAGTTACATCATGACTCCAAATGAATGCTAATGTTCTTCAGTGTGTGCTGAAATGGTAATTGTTTGTGTGCATAACAAATTCTAAGGTGATAATATGTCAGTGTTATGTTTAGAGGTTGGTGTGCTGCCCCCAGGTGGCCAAAAACACGTATGTCGTTAATACTGCTTTAAACACACGACACATGATGTCTTACCTGTTGAGGTGTGCAGTGCTACACAGCCAAACCTCAAGAAGATATTTAATTTCAGCTTTAGCTTTTGGGAAGCTAAAATGCACATTGCGAACCTGTAACTTGCACTTCCAAAGGAGAGAAACTGTCGTTCAGCGGAGACAAGACGTGTTTTCAGATTAATTAGCTCATTACCTAAACGATATCACTTCAAGATGGTATTTCTGACACCAACTAACTGCACCAGATAGGAGCTCGTCTCTGAGGTGAGAAACGACTACTGAGTAATCAGTTACTGTTTCTGAGTAAAGCCCAGCCATGCACGCACTGGTGTATCCGCAGATGACGAGGCGCGCAGACTGTCGGCCACGCACCGCCGGTCGGTTTAAAGCCACAGGATTTGGATTAAATAGCTTGTGAGAGAGCCGATGAGGCTTGAGCGCGGGAGGGAGGGAGGGAGGGAGGGAGGGAGCTAAGGGCTGATTTGTATCTTTTGCCGGATCGAGAAGGGGAGGAGGCACGGAGAATGAGTTATTCTTGTAGCGGCTCAGAGCCTGTTTGCTGTCAGGTGTATTAGCCAGCGCGCAACTAAAGGCTGCGACGCAAGTGAATCAGCTCCTGCGGCGACGACGCCGAGGGCACCAGAAAGCCTCGGTTCCTGTCAGGTTGCACACCGAAAACAGCCCTCTTCTGTTGGACATGAAAGTGCAGCAAGGCTGCAACTCATCAGACATGGGGATCCCGGTTACAACTGAAGAAGAATTGCGCAGAAATACCGTAATAACGCCCGAGGATGTGCTTGGGCTACAGAAGATCACCAAGAGTAAGTAACCTGCTACTGTAATTGGCACGACGGGAATAGTTCAATCCGTGCAGTTCGAGGAGATTAGTGCAACCCATCTGCCGTTGCTTTGTCTCTCTGTAATGTACCGTGCGTTCATTTACTGTTTTTATTGGCCCCATCGAGGAAGTACACACAGGTACCACGGACAGCGACACAGCCTGGAATGACAACAGAGGCTAAGACTTTCCACTTTTACCCAGTGTGTGTTACAGCCAGTGAGCAGTCAGACGTTCACCGTGTCATCCAAGGACACTTACTATTGGACCTTAGACGTTACAAGCAGCATGTTGAGTTCACCTATCTTACCAATGGTACCAACGCGTGTGTGTTTGTGGGTGTTTGCATGTTTGCGGGTGTTTCCACCTCTCCGAGTCTGAGTGTGTGGGCACTGAAAGAGAGGGAGCAGGTGAGTGTGTGTACTTCCTGGTGTGCTTCTCAAACGCCGCTGAAGAAAATCGGGCTCTTACTACATCCTCACCTCGAGACACCTGTGGCTCTGAGGTAACAGGTGGCCGGAGATGTGATCAGCTGAGTACAGCGCGTCACAGACAGTAGTCAGCTGGAGCAAATGCAAGTGAAGAATACTATCAGCCTGTTGTTAAACATGGTATGGAAAGTGTTTCCGTATTATGTCATGGAAACAGGACAGGGCAGGCTGTTAAAGGCTTCAGGGAGACTGTAAGTTAACTAGTAGGCCTGGTTTCAAGCCCCTACATTATATAATATTATACACTGTCACCTGGAATAGGCAAATTAGGAAATTAGGCTTTTGCTAACAAAGATGTAGCTGATTGAGGGGAACTGCATGGGTGAAATGGTGTGAAACAAGCAAGCATCTAAGTACAGTTAGGGTACAGTATACAGTTTGTAGAGGTGGCATGGAGTCAAAATGTATCTACCGATATCTAACAATAACTTACACCTAATAGAAATGTGATGTGTGTCTACTTTCCTGTCTAATGGTGAGCATGAAAGTTTATTCTCCTCTGTAGAAAAATTACCTTGACAAATAAAGAAAACTCATCTCAAGATCTTCATCGGCAAATGTGAGCATGCTTTGTTATTAATGACAGAAAGGAGGTTGAATGCTCTGACAACAAGCTAATAGTGGACTTTATAAGACTTTTTCATACTGATGATAATGAAATTCTGAATTGTACCATGCCAATCCTTCCCTAAATTTACATTTCTGAATATATAGGAAGAAAACATCAGTGTTCATTGTTTTCTGATACTGAAAAGTTACTTTTCATTCATTCATGTGTATAGCAGTGATCGACAGCAAAGTCTGAAGTCGAAACTAAACCCCCCTCAAACACAAAATCCTGCGAAATCAGATCATTTGGTACCTCCTCAGTGGAAAAGCCATACTAGGGCTCCGTCATTGCAATTATACCTAAATCACTGATGGTGCAGTAATCTCCGCTCTCCATTGACATCTAAGTAATCTGGATTATGTCAGGAGGGCTGTAACGTAGCATTCTGCAATGACGTGATACACCTCGGGCAATTAATGATTGTTTACATTGTGGACATTAGATTAGAAATGCGTTGTGTTCCCCTGCCATTCATTTACTGGCTTTACAGTTGCAGATTGTAATAGAAAGATGTAATCTGTGTAATAGCCATTAAAAATGTTATAGCATCGTGACCTGTCAGCAATAAAATATCTATTAATTTGATCCACAGCTGGACGATATTTGGGTTTATACCAATGAACTGATGGTGAATCTGCTTCCTGCTTTCTCCCCAAGGCCCAGTCGTTTTAAACGACAGACCACACAAAATAACTATTCCACAGAGATAAGCATAGTGTGCCGCGCAATTCAGGCAATCATGTTCTGCTGCAAGAGAAAGAAAATCGCAGTTGGAAAAGAGGGAAGCAGAAAATGCCTCACCCTACAGTGTAAATGACTTCTCAGTTGTGCTTTTGGGAGGTAAATGCCACCATTTTGGGGCAGCCCTGCTCCAGTCTGTCTCAGTGGTTCAGTGCTGATAAGCGAGGCACAGCGCCTCATTGTCACACAGGCAGAGAGGAGAAGAAATACAATCCAGGCAGAAGAGAGGCGCTGCTGTGATATGAAAGATGGCACATTATCAGTGTCCTGTTTACATGATGGATATGATATGTAGCCAGGCAGTCATAAACAGAAATACTGCTGTTACTGAATACATGTTACATTTATAATTAACATCTTGGAACCTAAGAGTTACAATAATTACTGATGGACTACAGACGTGTGAAACTGACTTATCCATGGCTATAATCAACATATATTCTTAAAGAGACTTCCACTGTTTAACTCTTATCTCTATATCATGTTCAGTACATTTCTGTAATGGTTTTGTGTTGAATTTGTTATTTATTTCTCTGTTGTACACACTTTCCTCTCATCCACCATGTCTAATTGTGTTTCCATGTAAAATCATGTATAATCATCAGACGCCAAAAGACTGCACAATGGTTTAGACTACTCAGAAACAGAATTGTAAAACTGAAAAGTTATACTATTTTATCTTTTATTTTGCGACAATCACGAGGTAAAACATTTAAATATGGAAATCACATTAGAAAGTAGTCCACCAGGAATGTGCGCTTGCATGGATTTGATCACCCAGCACTAGAACCTGGAACCTGGCTGACGCTGCATTGTTTTACCAGCTCCACATCGAGAGACTGCTGCCATTCAAATGAATCAAGTAGGTCTGATGGCGGCCGTAAAGGATTCCTTCTGTTCATTCCCTTCTAAAGCAAATTCAATATAAGTGATGGGGGACAAAATCTAGAGTCCTCTTTCAAGGTCCATCTGAAGTTAATACAATGCTTCAGCAGTCTCAGTTAATTCAATCAAGTGAGTTTCTTCCAAAGTTAACAAAAGTTAAGTTGACAAAATACCCTCTTGTGTGCCCCCAGACACATGCTGAGTTGACAGTAAGAGGGAATTTTGAGCTGATATGTTTGTTATGTTGAAAGATAATCACTTGGCTTGGCTAGCCCAGACTGCCAAAGCTGCATAAAATAAGGACTTTTAACTTTGTCCAGCCTCACTTCTGGAAGTACATTAGAAAGGGGGATCTTAATGTCCAGAATGAACAGGAGGAATAATTACAGCAAGCAAAACCTCACTCGAAGTCCTTATAGTCACCTGACTGTTGTTTTAAGACAGACTTGAAAAATTCCTAGTGCCCCAAAAATCACACAATTGCAGATGAAGGGGTAGAGAAGTATGTATGTAAAGTGAAAAAGGAGAACTTGAGAGAGAAGTTTGAATCCTGCCACTTCCTGCAAGAAGTGGATTTGCTTGTTGGATTGTCAGTTTCAATTTACAAAGATTGTTGGACGCACTTTTGGTTTCTTGTTAGATTCTCGTCGCAATTTATTTACTATTAAAGTGAATACATTTTAAACATACCAGAATTCTTGACAACAATAGAGATACCTTCCAAAAGTAAAAGCAAAATTGGAGAAATGGGATGTAGAAGCTCTTCCACACTAAATCCTTTGTTGTACTGTGGATATTTCTGACTCAAAGGATCCACATTGGTGTGTAATTTTTGTTTCATCCAGATGATTTACTCAGAACAGTCAGTTTCCTTTTACACTAATGGGTGATCAATTATTTGGCTTTAATAAGTCTGGGACACAGAGCAGTGCGTTATCTATGTCGGGTGGGTTTTCCACTCTCTGATGTCTGCCAACACAATGGATACAGCTTTAATTAAAATTGATTGGTGCTGGCGGTTCTTAATCTCCCATGCACAGCTGTCACAAGGTTACTCTTTCAGAGTGATTTGACATGGAGAGAGTCGGCTTGTTGCATCCACATCAGTAATCAACACAATATGAGGCTTGTGCTTGGTCTTACTCTGCTTTATGTAAGATTGTACTTGCCTATAGTCCAAAATCAGTCTATCAAGGTTTATAAGGGGTTGTCGATCAATACCAATAACTCAGTGATTACTGGCTGGAGCTGATATTTCTGGCTGAAGCTTCTTGAGATCAGGCGGAAAGCTCCCACACTTCAATCTTAATTTTTTGGAGAGTTGACCTCCATTCTTTCAGGTTTTGGTACTAAATCATATTAGCATGCAAGGATAATCCTAAAGACCTTGTGACTGCTGAAGGACAGATGTCAAACACTCAGCTTGTGGTCTTTGCTTGTAACCTCATTAACACTTCTGTCTGTAGAAATCAGACACACAGGTCAAAATACAGAGAACGGCAACATGCGTTTCTCTACAGGCAGATGCGCCCATGGCTCTCTGCTATGTGCCAGATCATGGATGATATACCTCTTACATGGCACAAGTGGATTTTCAACGGCTTGCATATGATAACTACAGTATGTCGGCCACCAGGCTTTCAAAGTACATAATTATGATCCAAGTTGAACATTGTTGAATTTTTATCCCGCAAGAGGATCTCAACCTTCATGACAACTTAAAACATATGTGACTTATGACAAGATTATCTGAAGAGTTATTTGTTTTTCTTTCTATATGAAGAATGTTTAGAGGCCATAACAGAGGTAAGCTCATCTAGTCATTGATAACAAAAAAGCATCAGTAAGAGGAACAATGTTTTTTACTGCTTTCTCTTAATTCTCTCATGTCCCATTAGATTCATCTTATGCCCCCTTGGGTGGGTCCAGACCCCCAGGTTGGCCTGTTGCTCAGAAACATACATATTCAAGGTTTTGCATTTATTATGGCCTCTAGGATATTGTGTAGAAATAACATGCCTAAACATGCACCACACACTCCTTTATCTCATATTCTATTCATGTATGATTATGGTAGTTTATCTGAGACAGTGAATGCCCCACCTTCCCCTGATAGGATGAAGTTTCTGAAAGATCTAAATCAGATTAAACCGGGATGATCCTGAACAGAACACAGCCAACCTCATTCTTTGTTTTTGCTGTAGAGCCGGGAGCCCTTACTTATCGTTCAATTTTTATAACTTTATCTATACATGAATTAATCCTGCGGGGGAAACTATATACCTAGGGCACTTACACAGGAGAGCTTTGTTCCCATGAGTGAAATTTACAGGCACCATAAAAGAAGACATCAATTAAAATATAATAAAATAAGTAGTTGTTTTATTCCAGCACTGAGTTTATCTTCTTTTGGGCTCCCGAATGTGCACAAATGGAGAAATTAGAGCAGCTGAGCTGCTGTAGTGGCTTCCAATAACCTGTTGTACACATGGGTTGCACTTGGACAGGCAATAATAGTTTCATTCACACATTTATATTTGTTTGCAGGGTGACGCTTGCATGTAATTCCTATAGAAAAAGACAATTATGCAGAGATGCAGCACTGATGATAAGTATAATGATAAATCTTTTTGAATTTGAATGAAACCCTTTTATGTGTTTCTTTCTCGGAACTGGGTAGAAACTGTCCGCGAGGCTTTTTCTCTTTTTAGATCATGTGTGTGTGTGTGTGTGTGTGTGTGCCTGGGGAGACAGAGATTAGATCATACTCTGTAATGAAGTGGGGTCATGCGGTTCACCTGAAGAACAGACACTTCTTACTACTGATACATTCATAAAGGGTGTGCTGCACATTAGGCATTTCCAAGTTGTAACTATAGTCTCATGATTACTAAACCTCTTGGGCCTTGATTGCTTTTACATGGATTGGAGCCTAAATCTTCTTCAGCTGAGGAACATTTTATGCACTTTTTGTAGTTATTATGCGAACATGATTTGTCTGTAAGCTTAGCATAAAGACAGAGTGGAACCACTAGCCTGGTTCTGTCCAAAGGTGCCTACCAGCACCTCTAAAGCTCACTCATTATTAAATAAACAAGATATAACATGTTAATTAGTGAGCTATAGATGTGCTGGTAGGCAGAATCAGAATCAGAATCAGAAATCCTTTAATAGTCTTGCAATGGAGAAATTTACATAGACTTTGTTACCTCTGCTAGCTGTTTCCAATCATCATGCTAAGTTACGCTAACCCACAGCTGGCTGTAGTTGCGTATTTAACGTTATTGTATAGATGTGAGAGTGGCATCTTAACTTTCTCATCTGAAGCGGTGTCATACCATGGCATTGTGGTTCAGTGTCATTGTCACCCAGGTAGCTTAGATCACAGTGTCCTCATAAAACCCTCTCACAGAGAAATGTTTTTTTCCCCACTTGGTGAAGCAGGCCGGAGACAGATAAGACGAAAGAATCTCATCTGCATTCAGCTGCTCAGAATGCAACCTCTCCATGAACCTCAACGTTTGCCAGTTTGCCTATGGGTGCTGTTAACCATAGATATGTAACAACCTGCCGTTCACAGGTGCACTGTATATCATGATGTGAACATCAAGGTGTAATGCTGATGTCTTTTGATGCCTTGGGCTTTAGATTATCTTAATGTGAAGATAAATAAACATGTCTGCATTGTTCTTCCTCGTGTTTTGAGATTAATTTAACACACTGTGAGACCACAGAGTCAAATGGAAAGAATAAGGCATGTGAAGTCAATCCTGTCTGTAACCCAGGGCTAATCTTGGGGATTAAGGAGCTATAAATGGCCGCTCGCTTGCTCTTTATGAATGCCACTTTGGTGTCAGACAGGCTCTGTGTATCTGAACACAGTAACACAGCATGACTCAAGACCTGGTGCTAATTTTACCCTCTTTAGAGGGGCTGCTGCCAAAAGGATCTTTTCAGCACTGTATTGACTTTGTATTGCAGCAGAGGGGAAATTATAATGTTTAACAAGAATCTGGTGCAAGAATGTGTGCTAGCACAGATGAGATTGATTGTTGGAAACCACACAGCAATATCCTTTGTAAGGCTAAAAACAAGAAATTAGATGCATGCAAATCACGATAAGAAGTAAGTGCAGAAATGTACATTACTCCTCCAAGTGTAGAACGACCAGTGTCTTATGGCAGATCACCTGTGCTGAGAGTAAATGTTTCCCCCACAGGGACAACAACATATATTGTAATCTCTCATGTCATAATGTAATTGAAGTCACTGTTGACACACACTCCTCTTAATATTCTGCAAAGGATCTGCAGATCATGATTCCTCCTGTGCTTCAAGGCTGTGAAATCAGGCAAAAGGCGGCCCTCAGTCTATAGGAGGAGGCCTCGGGTATACCTTCATCAGACGCGGAACATTTAATTTGCATACCACTGATGCATAACCTGAGATACTCTACTTTGATTTGTTGCCGCACCTTGTTCTTGCGGAGCAGCCAGGTGGATGAGGGAAAGAAAAAAGACTAATCAAGCTGGCACACTATCAGAAGGAGCGTTGCTAGGTGACAGTGTTGAAGGAAGTAAAAAGTGGAGCACTTTGTGTGTGTGTGTGTGTGTGTGTGTGTGTGTGTGTGTGTGTAGGTGAAAGAAAGAAGCAAAAATCAAATAAAGAACTAAGGTTTGAACATGTATCATGGTGTTTTGGTATTGTGCTGGAACATTTTCCCCTTATAATTCCGAGACAAGGTGATTCATGCAGTAGGGTTAGTAGCTTATTTTGCATGAAGATAAAGTTTTATAATAATAATAGTCATAGTAATTTGGATAGTTTGGTTTGATGCTTTTTCTTTGCATATGTGCACAGTTATAGCTGGGAGAATTTCCTTCCAACAGTATCTTTTCATTTTAGAAGAACAATGACAATGACTCGTTTTCCTTTTTACACACCACTAACTGCTTCTGTTGGAGCCAGAGCCCATTCTTAAAGGAGTCGTTCCACATTTCAAGACAATTAGATATAAACCTCTCAACAGCCGGTTATCTTAGCTTTGCATAAACGCTGCAAACAGGTAGCCTGGCTCTGTCCAAAGGTAACAAAATCTGCCCACCAGATCGCTGAAGCTAAATTAGTGTTGACTAATTAACACGTTATATATATTATGTTTGTTTATTACAGACAAAACAAAAATGATAAAACGGCAACTTGTGGTTTTAAAGGGGGTACAGTTTAGAGTTGGTTATTCAGGATAATCTGCAGAAAAGTTTCCATAGTGAGTTCTTTTGATTATTCTGAAAAATTTTGCTCTGGAAAGACATGCACGTTACTTTGTTGTTTACATGTGTTTTTGTGATTATCAGTATAGTTATATTCATCATCAGAACGAGTAAGAAGTGACCCTGACAGCCACTGCACAGTATGAATTACATAATTTATTTACTCTCACAGATGATGTGTAAATGAAGTGAAAGGATCACTTGGCTGGTGGATCTGTCCCAGCAGTATGTCTTCGGAAACCACTTTAAAATCTTTGACAAATGGTTCATCATAGTGAACTGCAGCCTGTAAAAAAGGCAACATTCATCAGACACAGTAGTCAAGATGTTTTACAATTGTTTCCATTCAAATGTGTACTATCCTCTTGCTCTGTATCCTCCATCATTTTTCTTTCGCTCTACCCCCACAAACTGAAAAATACTCTCATGATTCAGTGTGTATGTTTTGTTCCTTTTCTCTCCCCACAGCTCACACCTCATATTGTTGTCACTAAACATTGAGCATCTGAAATTAGCATATTTTTATTACTAGTCCTACAAATCTCTAAAAAGACAGCACAGTCAGTCATCATCAGTGTGGCCTGGAGTTGGTGACGAGCGCTGGCTTTCATATGACTGTAGAAGTGACATGGTTATGTGTGAATATTTTCACCGGACTGGGTGAAAGTGACTTAACTCGCTGTTCTATCAGATGAAATGCTCCATCTGTCTTTTGCTGCAGGCTTGGCAAGTATCCATCTGTGATTCACAAAAATGCATCTATCGGTCATCTGCCCACGAAGAGAGCTGCTCAGTGACAGCTACACGAGATGCATTCAGAGTACTCTGCCAACAGATTTTCAACGAAGTGCCATTTTTGTCAGAAATGATAAATTCAGTGGATGGCATCAATTTTACCCCCTTAGAAATGCTCTTTTTGGACTTTGCATTGGGAGAAAAGAAAGATGTTCCCTCGCAAATGTTTTTGTCTTTTAAGTTACCTCTATTGATTATGATTTGGGGATGAACACTGGTGATTGCAGAAGGTATTTAAACAAGTCAAAAAAGAATAAAATAATAATGAGTAATATAGTTATGTTCAGAAAATTGTGTCACATACTTTGATTCTGTTGCTATCTTTAAGATGAGAAACGGACATTATAATACAATCCAACAGATTGTATTGATACTTTATTAATCCTATTAATTAAGCCTTTATTATTCACATTAAAATATAGATATTGAAAGATTTCAGCAGTCTAACATGTAGACAAAGATCAATACAACATGTGACATGAATACTCCACTTCAAAAATCATGTTGCAGTTACTGTTAACTTCAGCACACTGACAAAAACACACTCTCCTCTCTGACTCATCGCTCAATCACTTGGCCTAAGACCATGTGTACATGTTAACATCATGCATCTAATGTCATATTAAATATAGGCAGTAAAAAAAGTATTGCTGGGTATAAATCATGTTAGAGATGCATATATTTGTACTTAAAATATATTTTAATTGAGTTCAGTGTTCTGAAGTTTTGCACAGTATTATTTAACAGTTTGTGATTGTTTGAAAAGTATCTTCTAGTCAAGAATTACACTCAAACTCAAACTTTCCTTCAGGCCACATAGTGAGCAAGTACTCTATAAATAGTGTGTGAAAGTGTTTGCTTGCTGTTTAGAAGAACCACAGTTCCAGACTAACAGGAGGCTTATAGTAATATTCTCAGTACAGATAAGCTCCTCACATCAAATGAACTGGCACTAGAGGGCACTGCATAAAACAGCAGCTCTCTAACCCTCTTACTGTAATTTGGAAGGCAATATAAAGAGACTTTGCCTTTTTGAGCCAGCAGCTTTACATGGAAATGTCTTGACCGGTCTTGTGATCTTCACCATGGAAACAGGACACGTGCAGGAAGATGCAAAAGCTGCAAAAATACATGCTCACACATAAAAATACATACATACAGTATTCTATATGTGCGAGATATACATACATTCTCTGCACACATGCATGCATATATAAATATATTTAGTCCTTAATGAAAACATCCATCCCATCAGCCTTTACACAGCCTTTACACTACTAATTACATTTCTACACATGTAATCAAGATGTGGTGGTTTGTTGTTATTAAGTGGGGCTATTGAATTATTCTAGATATAACTTTTGGAGTTCTGCATGTCATTTAATGTGGCTAATTTTAGTTTCAGACTTTTCTTAATCAAATGTGAATGCAGAATTTCAGATTGGTGACCATCAACAAAGAAAATTAAGATTACACAAGTCAAGAAGATGACGTTGTTAAATTAGATATATAAGGTTATATACACATTTAAAATGTTGTTGTTCAATTTTAATAAGGTTTGATTTATTCTAGTCTTTTGAGCCTCGTGTAGTTGTTAAAGCAATTTCTTGTCAATATCAACCACATAAGGAACTGTAATGATGATGTGGTGTGATGTGAAAAGAAGAGGAATTTGACATTTAGACACTGCGATTAGGGCTTCTTTTTTTTTACATATCACAAGATCTGTATGGTGAAGCATTGTGAAACACTGAATACAGCATGCTCTCCGTGTTCTGCTGCTTAAAAATGTTAATAAGATTGGTCAAGTCATGCTTGTGGATTGACAATGAAGCAATAACTCGATCATATATATTTGCATTTAAAGGATCTAATTATTCAATGGAATTTTGTCTGCTTAGGACCAACAATAACTCTTGAGATGTCACAACTTAAGAAGAAAGATCATCTTTGCTGCAGTTTTACCGTCAGAAATGTGCAGAGTTCAGCTTTAATTATTTAGGAAGTCTGTGTAGTCACAGTGAGTGACATTTGAAATCTTTTGACCTTCCCATAGCTTCACACTAGTGTTCAAAACATGCAGTCAACAGCTAAAGTTCTAAATAATCCTTTTTCACAAGAGGGACATTTTAAGACAAGCTGTCAGGTATAGTGTGCTGTACTTTTTGAAAAGGTCTATAAATATCTTCAAGCAGGTGGCTAAAGCCTGTGTGGCCCATCTGCTGCTCTTTAACCCCCCAAAACAGTAGAGGATGCAGCAGTGTGAGTCTGTGTGTGCGTGTGTGCGCAGAAACGTGCACGAATATATAGACGCTATCGTGTGTGTTTATCTTATTTTTACCTCTTATTGTTCCTGACTTTTCAAATGTGTCACATGAAGTCGTCAGCTAGAAAGACCGTTCAACCTTTATGCAACAGAGACCGCAGATAATAACTGCCCTTACTATAACCCTAATGAGATAGTAGTGTGTGTGTGTGTGTGTTTTCCAACCAGTCGGTCCATGTGATGGTAAAACACAATAAGCCTCTTAGGTCTAATCCTGTCCAATTGGGAGGGGGGTGTCCACTCATGCACACACACACACACACACACACACACACACACAGTATGGTCAAATCAGTTACCCGGCTCAGGGTACTTGGGTTTTTGTCACCTAGTGTTCTTACAGTCAGCAATATTTTAGTAAGGAGGTGTGTGTGTGTGTGTGTGTGTGTGTGTGTGTGTGTGGTGTTATGTATTTTGTTTTAAAATTATTTCTATGGTGAATGAATATAATACTATAAATTGAACTTTCCTCAATCAAAATGAAAGATTTAAGGAGTAACAAGTTCTTCAGATCAGTTAGAATCAGAATAAACTTTGATGAACTTACATAAACAAAAACATCAGGATGTAACATAACTACACCGGAGACATAAAATAAGAGGTAAAAAAGATTAAATGGCCATAGTCAAACCTTAAGAAACTTAATGCATAAATAATCATTTTAATGCAGGGATTTGATCACCACCTTAAAACAAATTATGTGAAGTACATTGTATTTTATATGAGCTGTAAATATATGAAAGCGTCATTCAGAAAATCCTCTTACCTTGTTCTTGTTTTGTTGTGTGTAAAAACAAAATATTGAGAGAACAATGCAGGTTCTGTGTCGGCAGACGGTGTATTTCTTCTTCCTTCTGCAGACGTGAAGCAGGCTAACCAGAGAATGAATAATTAAATAAATGTTTTATGAGATGCTTTGGGGCTAAAAAACATGCAGACTGTTTTTTTGACATTAGCTGATTTAATCCCAGTGTTTCCCCGTCTTCTAAGGAGAAAGGACAACTTTACACTGCATCACACTAAGATACGGATAGTGTTTCTGTATCCTCAGATTTACTTATTTTGTTTCCTGCTGAATATTTTTGTGGAGTTATAGAAGGTGTCGAAAGTTGAACAGATAGTAAAAAAAAATTGTGATAAAATGTAATTTTGGGCAACACAAACTGACTTGTTTTTCCATCTTTGAGCCTTATAGTCCACAACGTGCGACCTGGACTACTGTCTGAGCTTTTATTAGTGCTGCCGAGGTGCTCAGAGGAGATGGGTCTTATTGTAGGTGTAATACTTTGGCGCATAGATCTAATGTGTACAAAATAACATCCTTGGCCATGTTGTGAGGTTACAGTGGTGAGCATCCAAACAAAAGGTCATGAGAACGTGTTCAGTGTGGAGCACGATTGAATGAATGTAAATGAGATCAGTTAAGATGTGCCCATAACAATAGGTATTATTGTATGTTTGCTGAGAACTACAACGGTGACAGTTGTTCAAACGAAAGGTTTGCTTCATTCGCAGTGATGTAGTGAAATGAGAAGAAAGAGACTGTTTGTAGTATTGTAGGAGAATACATCTCAAAGGGTCTTTTATCTTTGTTTCAGATTATCTTTGTTCTCCAGAAGAAAATGTCCACATGATCGACTTCACCAGGTTCAAGATCCGTGACATGGAAACAGGGACCGTCCTGTTTGAGATTACTAAACCTCCAATGCCAGGTCAGCTCCAAAACCTCCAAGATGAGATAACAGATAAGACAGATGCACAAAGTTTGGAATAAGAGTTAATGTATTGTATGATATGTTTGTTGTTCCCATGACCCTGCAGAGGATAAGTGAGTGGAGACAATGTAATAATGGATATTTTTCATGTCTGGCACTCAACATTGAGAGAGGAAATAACTGTATGTACAGTGAGCTGTGACACAAACGCATTTGTCAAAATAATGAAGCAAAGAAATTATTTCTATTATTACTTTTCTTCTTAAACGTCTCTTCTTTAGCAGGAGGCAAAAAGCACTGTGACCCCAATGCCGGCCGTTTTGTCCGATACCAGTTCACCCCAGCCTTCCTGCAGTTGCGGCAGGTTGGAGCCACGTAAGTTCAGCATGTGTTTGTTCAAAAAACAAATGGACGTCTCTCTCTCTCAACTTTCCCGTCTGTCCCTCCAGCTGACACTATCGAATTAAACGCCCAAAAAAATCCTCTTAGAAAAGGGAGACGTTTCCTGAGGTCTTGAAAAAGCTGAATGATGCAGTAATGTCCGGTCAACGTTGCCACACTGACGGAAGACACGCACAAGACGTAGGAGGCGCGTGGGCTTCAGTGTGGGGCGGCTGACGATGAGACATGTGAACATACAGAGCGGCCCAGCCCACCTGCTGAGTCAGGCACCAAATATCTGTCAGCGCTCATGTGTGGTGTTCATCATCAGACTCCTACTCTGTGGCTGATTTCAATCCAACCCAACAACTGACTCATCTAGATAATCGAGGCTTAACAAAAAAGCTCAATGCATGTTAAATGTGTTTTGTTATTGTTTGCCATATAATGGAGGAGGTTTATGTGTTTATGTTGCATTGCACTTAAGGAAAAGATATGTGTTTACAGGCCAATTTAAAGGATTAATTCTGTTTATTTTTACAGCTTGGGTTTCATTTTTATAGTTTTGGCCTCATTCTTACCCGTACATTGAATTGTATTTTCATTTGCTTTGTGGCTGGCAAATTACTTTTCTCCCCTTTGTCTCTGCAGAGTGGAGTTCACAGTGGGAGACACACCCATCAACAACTTCCGCATGATTGAGAGACACTACTTCCGCGACCAGCTGCTCAAGAGCTTTGATTTCGAGTTTGGCTTCTGCATGCCCAGCAGCAAGAACACATGCGAGCACATCTACGAGTTCCCCGCGCTGTCTGAGGAAATCAGTGAGTGTCACAATCCTGCGACGCACACCCGTAACTGCAAGAGACAAACACACACACACACACACACACACACACACAGAGAGAGAGGGGTTTTATTAGATCTAACAGGATTTAATGACGCAAAATCCTGACCGCTGTGTGTCTCTTTTCTCTCTCAGTGCGTGAGATGATCCTGCACCCATACGAGACACAGTCTGACAGCTTCTACTTTGTGGACAACAAGCTGGTGATGCACAACAAGGCAGATTATTCCTACAGTGGGGGGCCATAAGGAAGAGTACCCTGCACCCTTCACTCCTCCCTGTTCTAGACATTTTCCACAATCCACGTAAGACTTAAGGACCAGAAACAGATGAACTGATGGACAATTCGCTGGCTTTAAACACTCTTGTCTCACTCCTGTTAACTTCTTGAATTTCCAATCAGATATTCAGCTGCCAGACCAATAGATTTCTCTCTTTGCAGGAACATTGAATTCTGCCAGTTTTATCATCAGTTTGCATCAGTGTGTGTGTGTGAGTGAGTGTGTGTGTATGTGTATGTGGGCAGCAAACACATGCAGTGTCTGTGTATACTGTTGATTTCAGTCTGTATACGTGGGTTCCACTTGATCATCAGCAAAACATGGATTAATTTACATTTTGTGTGTTTTGCTAGCTATTAATATGAAGAGAAGCGACAGTTTTGTCTTCCCTAAAGCAGACAAGGCAGAAACACACCATGAGACGGAAAGAGAAACGCAACGGAAGAGAACCCTAAAAGAATTGTATAAATAATGAATCCATTCAGATGTACATTTATATAGTTTGAATAGGAATCTCATTACACTTCTACTCCTGAAGTTTCTTAAATTTCTAGTAGCACACATCTGAATGATTCAGTCCTCCTCCCATGATCTCGGTCTGTCATCCCTCATTTGAATGACAAACAGAAATGCGTACTTTGTCTATGTGAATGTGTCATTTGTTGTATGTTTTCATGTTCATAGTACTACTACGTCAGGAGTATTTTTTAAATTAATATCCACTTTGAAGTGTCAGAAAAACCTTCGTTAGCTAAAAGTCAAATACCAATTTTGATATCCAGTACAGTCTCTGTAGTACTGAACACTGTAAACTTAAATTATGATAAATGTTTGAGTATGAAAGTATGAAATTAAAACGTGTGTAAAGTTTTGAAAGCGGAAATTCCATCACGGCAATAAATATGGGATTTTTTCGAAATCTCCAGATCCATTGTATGTTTTTTCACAAAAGGCAAAACATTCCAATGAAAGTAAACTGTGCAGAAAAAATCATGTTGAGCAAAAAAAATATTGTTCATTATTTTAAAGTTGAGCTAATGGACACAAGGTGTCTCCTACTTCACTGAAAAAAGAAAAATAACATACGCTTGTTGATGTTGCATTCTGCACAGTGAAGTCCAAACATCCAAGTGACAAACAAATTTATCAGTAAAGAATTTAGAAATTGAGGAATTGAAATTCAGTTTATGACAAAACATTTACGTAAACAGTCAGCGTTGAAACTCAGTAACTCAAAGTGTTAAAATAGTACCTGTTATATCAAGTTTGCAGATGGTCTACATTGTATTGTACTTAATGTTGAAAACGCAAGTACTAAAATGCAAACTGAACAAGCTGCAGGTTACAAAGTGTCTTTGCTGCCATCTTCTGTGACAACTGTCTCACTGCACTGTTGCCATGACAACAACTATCCTCCATCAGGCAAACAAACCTTTTCTTATGTGGAGCCCACATCACATGAATGTAAAATATACAATACATAATCTCACAGGTTCGTTTTTAATACAAATAATATTGTATTTGATGTTTAAACCTGTAGCAGACATATCATTTTAAAGTTGATCATGTTGAACTTGTTAGCAAACAGTTTCTTATTTACACATCCAGCCGTTTCGGAGCAACGTAAGTATTTACTTAAGAGTTTATGTCCATCTGATGAAGTATAATATTCACGCGCTGAACTTCTGTCTCTTTAGCTTTTAAATGCTCCTGTGTCTGTGTGCGGTTTGGTGCTGAGCAAGTAGCGAACAGTGGGCTTTTAGATATTTTTCATTTTCAAAACGACGCTGTGAGAGTGAACCAAAAGGCTAAAGTTGAAACTTGTTATAAAGCTCATACAGTATGCCATTCAGGCAGCAAGGAAAGGACCCAAAGACAGGACAGGAGGACTGATGCAGATAAATGATTTATTTAAAATGAAATAAATTTACAAGCTAGAGATCCAGGTTCGGGCACAAAAGCTCAAGGGGAAAAAGTCAAAACAACAAGCAACATATATACATATATATATATATATATATATATATATATATATATATATATATATATATATAAGGAAGAGCTAACGATGGAAACAGAGGCAGGTGAGTAACGAAACACAGGTGAACCTAATCAAAACCAGCGGGAAAAGAAGAAAGGCAAGAAGGAAATCATAACAGTGAACAGAAAATAGTCCTTTAAAATAAAACAGGAACTATCAAAAACCCAGAGGACGTAACAAAAGCTGAAGTGGAGCTGCAGATTCAGGTGCTAATTCTCAGTAGGTTCGTTGTTTTCACATTGTACTTTGCTCTCTGTGTATTTTATTTTCTGCCATCTAATCACAAACTAGATGTTGACTGCAGTTCTTTAGTTAGTCAAAAAAGCAGCCTCGTTACCTGTGTGTCAGGCAATGGGCTCCTTTTACAACCACATGAGGAAATTATCATCGGGTAAATTTAATCAGTTCACATAACACAGCATGATAATTGCAGGAATTGTACACTTGTTTCAGGTTGCAGCCAGGTCATGGTAAGGTGCTTAAGCAGAGGACATCTAACAATGTATGTGTTTAAACTCTAATATGGAGGAACTAAACCACTGGAAACAGATCAAATGAAAGTGAATATGAAAACTGATTTACAAAGGACAAAATAAAACAATCGACATTAATATATTAAAACCACAATAATGTGAAAATCAATGTGATGATACAGTTTGTAAAAGGTAAATAAATAGCTAAATTCACAAATAAATGTAACAATAGAGTTTTCAATAAAAGGAATTAAATTTCAATTTTTTATTGTTTTTACTTTTCCATTTATAAAACCTATTCACATCAGCTAATTCAGGAGCTGTTGTAAATAAAAGAATGCGGGGGGGAAGAAATGTGTATACAAACAGACAACGTATTTTCTTATGAGAGCTTAAGCAGTTAGGTCTCTGGAGATAGATGTGGTACAGGAGGACAGATACCCAGCCAGACTCTCCACCCCCGAATAAACCACAGGATGCAGTCCATTCAAACAGCCGTGCTGCTCCAAGTGTCCTCCGCTGCCGGCGTTTTCGTCCTCACACTCTGCTTTTCGTCGACCGACAGCAGTCCCGTCTGACGTCTGACTGACGGGAGGCGAGGCCTGCAGGCAGCTGCTCTGGACGTGGTGGTCCTGCAGGACCCAGGTGGTGGACGCAGTTGTGGTGGTGACTCGTGGATCAGACACCAGGCTGTCCTCCCTTAACTCCTCCCACAAGTTACCTGAGAAAAATTACGAAATATCAGTTGTATTTTGAAAGAGCAGCACTAGTCACTTTTCAGCAGTAAACAATAATTATTGCTTCATTTTACTGGAGAAAGACAGTTACACTGTCATGACTCACTGGGACACTTGAACAGAACAGAGCCATTGTTAGTTATTAGTAACACATGTGCTTCTCCTGCTTTGATAAGTCAAAATGTCTGCTGTGAAAAAGGAGTATTAGAGAATAAAAACAACAAAGTCATTTAAAAAAAACATGGATTATTTACCTATAAAGGAACACAAATATCAGCTGAGTCCTGCTCACATTTCTATTTCCGGTCCTGCCTGCTTCTTACCACATTTTGTGTGAGACTAAAGACTCATTTGTTCCGGGAATACAACAAAATGTGACACATTGGTTCCTTAAAGTACAGCATATCGTGTGATATATTATATTAGAATTGTTGTCTAGCTTGATTGTACTGTGA
>JAVQJL010012154.1:0-29717 GCA_036024295.1 Nannoperca obscura
GTGTGTGTGTGTGTGTGTGTGTGTGTGTGTGTGTGTCTGTGTGTATGTAACGATGACTAAGCGCCTTAAATGTGGCCCGACTCACCTGTCTCTCTCTCTCTGGCTCTGTTAAAAGTGAAGCCTACTCCACTGGCCTGTAAACAGTCTGATGTCAACACAATAACATCTGATTTACTGAATGGACGTGTGTGTGTGTGTGTGTGTGTGTGTGTGTTTGTGTAATCCAAATCCCTCGTCTTCCACCTGTTGCCCATTAGTGTCAGATGACTGAAACAGCAGGTGAGGAAAAAGAAAGAAAAGAAAGAGAGACGAGGCTGAATAAAAAGAGTCAAGAGATCAAAAGGAGAGAGTGAGAGAGAGAGCAGAGTCACTCCTTTAGTCTCTCGCCCGCGGCTGTTGATATTAGATATGTTCAACTTTGACCTTAATCCTGGAACAACATCTCACACAATACAGTGTGTCTCAAATTATGAGATAATCAGTCAATAAGTGTATTTTTATCAGACATACATGAACATGAGTTTCCACATATTCAGACCCATTCTGGCTGGATTTATATCTTTAATGGGGATTTTAATTCATTACCTCCACAGTAATAATTAGTTGCAGTTGCAGTAATAATTCTGGAGCGATGTCCTCAGTGTAAAATCTGACTTTTGTGTGAAAATGAACAAAAAGATTATCGCTAATCTGACAGATAGAAACATGCTTACACCAACAAAAAGGCCACCAGGAGAGAAAACCTGTAACAGCTCATCAGCTGGGCTGTTGTAATGTCCGCTACACGTGGGCACATGTATATGTTGTTTGCATTTTGTCAAACTGGCACCATCTAAAAGTAGCCGAATGAGCCATTAGCAGTTTGTAATGTACCCACGGATGCACAGACAGCCGTCACCGGAGCGTCCTGATACCAAAGAAAACCTATAAATGAGACGATTCTCAGGGAAGTTTCTGAGCAGTTGTTTATCTGTGTATCTGTCTATTATGGACATTTATACTGAATGTCATCAGTATGTGTTTCATGTCTGTGTTCATATGTAATAAATATATATATATATATATGAAATTATCAGAAGGTTGAAATGTTGTGTTAAATTACTGTGGGGTACGGTGGATATTTCATTCCTCACTTTCCTCTGTAAAGTTAGTCCTGACTGATAACAGAAAGCCTTCAGCTGGCGGGACCGGAGACCAGAGGAAGCGTTGTTTTTATCAAAGTATTGGTAGAAATGGTTTGTTTGTTCAGTCTGCAGCAGTTTGGAGGAATGAATCTGATTAATCCAAACAATCATTTATTATTTATTCTTTAGGCAAAGACACGTTGAAGCAACAACTACACAGAAGTGAGCAAAAAGTTCAAAATATCAACATTTAAGCAACACTGCGACTGAAAAATGTGCGACAGAGTGACAGGATGCAACATGAGCTTTATAAATTGGGCTAATTAGCTGCCACATCGTGCTTATTAACTCCAGAAATGGCTACAAAAGGAGGTGTTCTGAACTCCACACATGGCACACAGTGACTGAGGGAAGCAGCAGGTTCTCCTGAATGTTTCAGTCCTGTTTTATTCAACTAGGTGTCCCTGTCGAGTAAATGTCCCACCACAGACCTCGGGTTAAAGTCTGTGTGTTAATATGTTCAGCATAATGATGACTACACATTATCATACAGAAGTGCTGATCCGGTAACACATACGTAAAACCATATCAACAACATTCAGGCAAACAGAAAACAACAGAAACTAAAACTAAACTTTACATCAAACGTCTGTTCCAACTGAAAGGACAAATATCTTACGAACGAACACAGAAAGAGTAAAAACATCATGTTAGTTCACATCAACTATTTCGATCTATTCGATTTCTTCACTTTTTACATCTGTAAAATTTCATCACACATGGATTCTTTACTCTGTTCTGATCTGTGGGAGCGTGGGGAGATACGATGTGTGAGTTGTCCTTTTAAAAAAAATAAAATGTTTATTATAGGAGGCTTGTTACCATGGAAACATAGCTCTTTTTTCAGTAATAGGTACGAGGTGGGACAAATATTATGTCTTTAAGTGAGACAGTGTTGTAGTCAAAGTCTGGACTGGATTGCATTATATTAATGAGACACAAGGTGGCACACTAATCAAAGACACCCATTCTGGTTGGTAAGTGTGTCCACATCAGGGTTTGGACTTCAGTACCCTCTGATCCGTCTCGGCTTTTTGAAAAAGATCAAATGCTGGCTTTTCTGTATTGCTGCAAATGTAATTCTGACTTCTGTTGGCGTCATGACCCGGATTTTACCCCATGACAAAGAAAACAATCCCATTTATTTGCTAAAATTGCAACACAATTTATAAACTCAATGTATGAAACGATCAGTTAGGAGTGTTGGATGTGTGAATGTGTAGTGTTGTCGCCTATAGTGCAACTAAATCAAACCAGACAAAAGAAAACGTGGCGCAGGGAGGAGAGGCAGAGCTGAGTGTCAGAACTACAGTCAATAACCATCTCCAGCCTCTTCCTCCTACACATCACTGCCGTCTGGACCCCTGTTCAGCCCTCAACAACCTCACCGCACAGAATCTTATCTCTTATGTTGTTGTTATGTTGTTATATTTATGTTTTTGGCACAGCACCTGCAGAATGACACAGAAAAGTGTGTGTGCAGTGCATAAATCCCCTTCTGGGGTTGTTTCAAATATATGCGATAATGAACCTGAACCTGAAACTTCTGTCATTTATGTGGCCTGATCCGTGTCACATTTGTTCAAATTACTCTTGTACTTTTTTTTTATCCCCCCCCCCCCCAGACCCTGTACAGTAATCAGTGTACTTGGCACTTTAACCTCTTCCCCTGCTGCTGCTGCTGCTGCTGTCTGTTCTGCCGAGGCAGAATGAAACACTTTGATCTGTTTTGTACCTGCTGCTGTCGTCACTCGAGTAGCACGCTGATGAAGAGCGTCAGAGTCCACGAAACCCTCCTCTCAGAAACGTGAAGTTTGTAATCAGCAAGATTCACATTCGTTTTCTGTGTTTCGTGCTTTGATTCTCAGAAAGCAGGAATGTTCTCTGCAGAGAAACAGCACAGCTGGTGAAACGTACTACATGTCTGATCAATGAATCAATAATCATTAGTCATTTTTAAACAAGACTGTCCAAAAGTATTTTATGATAATTCATAGAATATCTCCCAGAAGTTGTTGGACAATGGTTTTAAAATATCAAGTCCAACAACAGTCTGCTGTTCCACCGGCAGCAGAAAGGTTTGGACCCCGTGAGGAGTGAGCAGTGAGCTCTCCTTCACTGTTTTATATTCTCAACAATCTTTTTTTCCAATGTATGTTTCACCAAGTTATTATTCATTGATTACAAGTCATCCTGAAGGGGACATGAATGTGTGTACCAGATTTCATGGCCATCCATCCAATAGTTCTCCAGATATTCTTCAGTATTTTTTAGATGTAGAATCTGATTATATGATTAGCATACAAGCTAAACTATTCGTCTTAACTGAAGCTACCGTTAGCATTGATAGCCTACTGTCTGTTTTCTTTAATGAGCATGCTAGCTAGTTAACTAGCAACGATGATGTCAACCTGTGAACAGATCCACCTGATCAGACTTTTACTGAGCACAGTTTGAGACAATCATCTTCCAATATACCGTGCACGTCACATGAGCCCGTGCACACCATGCAGCCTCCTCTTCGGAACAAGGACGGAGCCTAGGTATCTGATAAACGGTCACTGTTGCTGAACAGACTATAAAATAGAAGACTAAACTGCACTGGCTTTGTGCTGATGTCTTGTGTCTTGTGTCTCTTCTTGTGTCAGAACACGGAGCATCAGTTAAGCAGCGTATGATACGAATAATAGACGAACTGCAGTTAATAGTGCTTGAACATGTTGAATCGGAGCCACAACAGCTGCAAACCTACAAAACAACAACCCACAGGAAAGACTGGAGATAGCATATCTGCACGTGTCGGATGAACACAAAACCCTGGCTTATGTTTGACACAGTCGTGCAGTGCAAGTTTCCAACATACAGGCTCATGTTACACATATACAGTACAGACATAACCCATCAGAGGATGTGGTAACCCCCCAGAAACACTTTGTCCTGTGAAGCGTCCTCTCAATCACAGCCAGGTCATGTTGACGTCTGATTATGGAAAGAGATCATTTCATTGTATTACAAAGCTCTTCTCATCAGTTTCTTATTGATTTTCAGGAACATCACTGTAACTTGAAAAGGCTGAACATGAAATGTGAAGCTATAACATTACAGTGCGAGCTGAGGACAATAAAGTGGAAAATTAAGTGTGTCCTCTCCTTATTTAAATTATTACACACACACACACACACACACACACAGCTAGCAAAATAACATTATCAGTTGTTGTTGAGCAAGTTATTGATTGATTGGAAAGCTATTGATGAAAGTTGTTTAGTCAGCGTTGCTCTATCAGTGTTTTTGTCCCAGAAAGCTTGTAAATGCACACACACACACACACACACACACACACACACACACACACACACACTAGACTGAAGTGGAAATCAAGCTTTATGTTACCAATAAATATTTATTTATAATATAAAATGTATATTATGCTTCAATCCAAACCACTTATCCTCATCTCACCTCCTGTTTTCTACGTAGGGTTCTCTACACTGTGTTGTTTTAGTTCTCAGACATCAGACACATGATGTAGGTCATTGGTCACATGTTTGCAATCATATTCTGTTTTTCACCCACAAAACTCCTACTAAACTGTTGACGTGTCTAATGAAAATGAATATTCTACTAATATTCCCGTTTACATGCAGCCCTGCATACATACAGCATGCGCTGTGTCTGACAGCGGCTGAAGCCCTAACATGTCGTAGGTCATGCAAAATCTAGAAAAGTGGAGCGGCTGAAGCTGCCCGAGCCTCTGTGTCTTCCCCGGCCCTGCTCACTGTTGGCTTGTTGGTTTGTTTACATCACACCGAGCTGAGCGTAAACAAGCGAGAGGCCGCGTGTCGCAAAGTGCGGCAAAGAATGTGTTTCCCCCAAAAAGTCATAATGGTCTCAACTGCTCATTTACTTCAAATGTGTTGAAATGTTTTTATTATTATTTATTGCAGGGCTGTTGTGCGCCGTGATATCTTAATCAGTGCTGTCCGATAGCTGGGAGCTTCCTGCGCTATCGCACGTATGAAAGACTGATATTGAGTAAGAGTTGTATTGAAATCTCTATTTGATACAGCAGCTTCTTCAAGTGCTGCCTGCAGGTCTAATGTGACATCTACAACCGTGCTTTCCTTTATTTATTACAATGCAAATGTGAAGGTAATGCTGGAGTTCAAGGTTCAAACTGCGGTATAATTTTAACAAAAGTCCTTAAACTACTAACTACTACTCAACTGCTAATAATTTAAAGTTATGTTTCCATAGTCGTTTTTAATTTAGCAGCCAGGTCACAGATCAGCAGGGTGTCGGTGGTGACACGCATGGTTATGACTGCTGACAGGGTATTGCACAACTGACAATACTGTTCATGAAAGACTTTTATTATGTAACTCTAAACATCATTATCGTGCAGTTTTCCTTCCTTCCTGTTCCTCGTCTTGTGCAGTGTTCAACCCCCGTGAAGGAACTACTGCTCAAATTCAGGGCGACGAGACACATTCACATCCGCCTGCTCAGTGTTTCAAAGCATGACCACAGAAAGTGAAGGAAAAACTGCAATATTATTATATGAATAAAGTATTCATTCAGAAAAAACAACGACCACTACAGCAGCACTGCTACTCCCCTCCTCTACTACCTCCTTAATGATTGAGTAACGCACTTCAGCCCATCGAGAATCCTGTCATTTTAATCTGCCAACTGCACCATCCCATCGTTACATTATTTACGTTACGTCATTATTACAACTGTAACTAACACTACGATTTTTACAACTAAAACTTTTAACTCTTCCAAATTCTAAAACTTTAAATCAACTACAACTCTCTGTACTTTTACATTTAAAAGCTAAATGTGTCTTTGTCTTTGTTCAGAGATTCCTTTAAACTGCTGCACACACACACACACTCACACACACACACTCGTATTTCCTTGGCTGACCTTTGACCCCACGAGGGCAAGCCCGCGTCTGTCAGCCAATGAGAAGGAGGTCAGCCAAAGCACTGCCCACATCACACAGCGGCCTGACGATGTGGAACCCTGAACTTGCATCATTGAGAAATGTGGGTCAAAGTTCAACAGCAGCTGATGCAGAAAGACAAGAGGTTTCCACACCGAGAGGACAGAGAGGGAACATTACACAATAGTTTTTATCTTAAGTCAGGTCTGAGCTGAAAGATGATTAACAATTAAAAATAATTAAAGTTATTATAATTAATCTTAGAATCTATGAGACAACAATTTATTTGGTGTCACTTCATTTTGCTTATTCAGAGGAAAAAGTGTTAAAAAAAAGGAAACAAGTGCTTTGAAACCAAAAAAGGATGCAACATTCAAACATAACTAATTCAGTTACTTCACGCAGAGCTGGTCACCCTGGCGTTTCCCCTTCAGGACTGTGAGGGTATCACAGACAGAGGCAGTGGTGAGGATGAAGCTGTCTGTCTCTCTGTGGGATCTGAGCCGACCGGCAGGTATCAGTGTTCAGCTGTGGGCAGAGGGAACCGGTTACATGGAGACAGCGTGACGTCCCGCTGCTCATTAATGATTCACTGGTGTCCTGACGCAGGGAACAACTAGTTCATGCAAATATCCCAGAGGCCGGGCCTCCCACCCAGCCCTCCCTCCTCTTGTGGGACATCCCAGGGTATAAAAAGAACAAACCCTCTCCAAAAACTAACCAAAAGGGAGAAACAGTGCTCAGCAGCCAGCAGAGACACATCCACAGCTGAGGCCAAGCTAAAGGCTCTCTGCTCCAGACAAACCACTGAAGGTAGGTGCTGCTCTTTCTTTTCAGGGCCACTTGTGTGTAACGTCAGGGGGGGAAGGAGGGTTTGTGCAGCGTGAGAGGGGAGAGGGGATCTGCATGGAGATGCTGTTGCATCACCCGGACTCTGTCTGAGCTGGAGGTTGCAGCAGGTCTTTAAAATGTGAACTAGTGTTTCTCATGTAGTTTAAATGAGACCAAATGTAAAATCTCAAAAAAGGACTCGGGTCAAGAATACAGAAAATTACGTTTGCCAAAATCTGATTATACTTTGAGGAAAATATTCATGTGCTTAACTGATTTTATCTTTCTTTTATCCTTTCTTTTCTTTTATCATATCTTCTCTCCTTTTTACTTTCTCCGATTTGTTCTCCACCTACTTCTACTACCTTCTGATCATCCTTGTTTCTTTACTCCTTCTTTGCATCCCCTCTTCTATCCTTGCTCCTCTTTACTACCCTCTTGCCTCGCTCCTTTACCCCATCTCCTTTCTTTTCCTTGTCACCCTCTTGTTAACTTTTCTCCTCACCCATATTATGCTCTTCTGGTCTCCTCTCTTTTCCCTTCTCACAGTCTTTTCCACCCTCACTGTCCACATCCACTCCCAGACTTCCTCTTGCCCTTTCTTCTCCGTCTATCGGCTCACTCTCTGTCCAGACATGCCTCCTCAGCTTCAGTCCCAGAACCAGAGCGGTCCCAGGATCCTGCAGGGCGATCTCAGCGCCCTCAGCCCGGCCGTCAAAGAGTTTGTGGACACCAATGTGAGCTTGTGCCAGCCCGACTCCATCCACATCTGCGACGGCTCCGACGAGGAGAACCGTGCCATCCTGACCCAGCTGGAAGAGCAAGGGTTGATCAAGAAGCTCAACAAATATGAGAACTGGTGGGTTGGCTGGGGTTTATGGAGATTTTTAGGTTGTGGCAGGAGTCAGAAATGTAGCATTTTATCAGAGGACATTTTCTGAAATTTCAGGGATCTTTTCATCTTTGTTTGGAAGAGCATGAATTAAAAGATGTTGTCTGACGATAGCCTGATTGCCTGTCTGGTCAGTGAAACAATAACAGGTCTTCAAAGTTAATCCAATGCAGTCATGTAGTTGTTTAAGACAATGTGCATCAGTCAGTCGTCAGCAGCTGTTTAAATGAATAACATACCTGGAAAAGGTCTCTTCCTCTTTCACTCACTACCTCCATTCTCCCTCTTCTTCCTCCTCCTGCAGCTGGTTGGCCAGGACCGACCCGCGGGACGTGGCTCGCGTGGAGAGCAAGACTGTTATTGTGACCCAGGACCAGAGGGACACAGTACCCACACCGCTGGGGGGCGGAGTCAGCCAGCTGGGCCGCTGGATGTCCCCAGAAGAGTTCGACAAGGCCATGGCTCAGCGCTTCCCCGGCTGCATGAAAGGTACCACAGAGGCTCAATAAATTAACCAGCCAGGGTGAACAAATGAAACAAAAATGCTAAAAGCTAAAAAATTTGCTAGAATAAGCTATTTCTTAGTAATAATTATTAGTAATTATTATTATATTGCATTATAATATAGATATTACAGGCAGCTAAACAGCTAATCTAACTCTGTGACCATTGCTTTTACTGCTGTTATACAGTATGTGCAGTGCAATATGGACATACATCAAAACAGCACTAGGTATAAGATTAGGACAAGCTACTTCAGCAATCAACTGCTGCTGATTTCACACGAAAAACACAACTCAGGCTTCTGGTTGAATCATAGAAATCCAGTGGTGCAATGACCCAGTGCTGCTTCTTCGGTGTGAAGTTTATGCTTCACATAAAGAAACATTGTTGAAAATGATCAGTTATCATTTTTACTGCTCCAAAAAGCTTAGCTGACAAGATAGTTTTAAGCAAAAACATTTACAATTGATTGATTGATGCAGCAGTTTTCTGATTCTTAGACACCTGAGAACATTCAAGCAGTCACAAGTACACAACTGCAGTAAAACCCTCATCTCTGACTCTCTGTCCTCAGGTCGCACCATGTATGTGATTCCCTTCAGCATGGGTCCAGTAGGGTCCCCCCTCTCTAAGATCGGCGTGGAGCTGACAGACTCTCCCTACGTGGTGGCCAGTATGAGGGTGATGACCCGTATGGGGAAGGCTGTGCTGTCCGCTCTGGGGACGGGCGAGTTTGTCCGCTGCCTGCACTCCGTTGGCTGTCCTCTACCACTCAAAAGTATGTCAGCAACAACTCATTTGGGAGCCATATTCAATCAGCAGCATGAAGTGAATGCTGAATACTAATGAAAAAGACTAGTACTATTGTTGCACTTTAAGTATTTTATTACAGTACAACCACTATTACTGCTGGTACCTCCTTTAGTGCTTTAGTTCTTTTAATGCTACCATTGGTGCCACTGATACTACTTTTAATACTCGCTCACTCGTAGTAAAAAGCAAAGTAGTAACTACTACAACTACAAATGTTTATTATGATGCATTCCTGAAACAACTACTATTATTACTATTACTATTATACTACTATACTACTATTACTACTGCCAAAGCTACAACAGTTGTTGCTTTAGGTATTACAACCAGCCTAACCACTCCAGCTATTGCTACAACTGCTGCTACTATATATTCAGTTATACTTTTGTGGAGCTTTTTCCATCTTCCAGGCACCATGCAGTCCACTTATCCAAATTGACTGATTTCTCTGTTAGAGCCCCTGGTGAACAACTGGCCCTGTAACCCAGAGCAGACATTAATCGCCCACATCCAGGACCGCAGGCAGATCGTCTCATTCGGTAGTGGTTATGGAGGGAACTCCCTGCTGGGGAAGAAGTGCTTTGCTCTGCGCATTGCCTCACGCATTGCCAAGGAGGAGGGCTGGCTGGCAGAGCACATGCTGGTAAGGAATGAAAAGAAGAAATTATGTGGATATATCATTTAATTAAGGGTTTCAGCCCACCTACCCATTCCTAACATATCTCAGGGACTTCCCACAACAACCTGTTCATTCTTACCAAATGAAATGTTTCTCCTGTTCAGATCCTGGGCGTCACCAACCCTGCTGGCGAGAAGAAGTACATGGCGGCAGCCTTCCCCAGCGCCTGCGGGAAGACAAATCTGGCCATGCTATGCCCCACGCTGCCGGGCTGGAAGGTCGAGTGTGTGGGAGACGACATTGCCTGGATGAAGTTTGACAATCAAGGTGAGGGACTCAAGTCTTTGTGATGTTCAAATTACCACCAGGGACACACTAATACAAACCAACCCTAATCCTAAGCCTTCTATCCAACCCTTATCTCCAATTTGTTCCCTTTCACTTTAGGCAACCTACGTGCTATCAACCCTGAGAACGGCTTTTTTGGAGTTGCGCCCGGCACCTCAGCCAAAACCAACCCCAACGCCATGGAGACCATCATCAAGAACACAGTTTTCACCAATGTTGCAGAGACCAGTGATGGCGGTGTGTACTGGGAGGGCATGGACCAGTCACTGCCTGAGGGGGTCACCATCACTTCCTGGAAGAACAAGCCCTGGAGCTCAGAAGATGGTTTGTTTATTTCTTGCAAGAGAGCACTTTTGATATATAGAAATGTGATTTAAAGAGCAACAAAATACATCGAAAGTTATGAAAACAAGCTTGATCTCTTGAAATCAAGCTTACCTTCCTGTCTCTCCCCAGGCGAACCATGTGCTCACCCCAACTCTCGTTTCTGCACTCCGGCCGGTCAGTGTCCCATCATCGATCCACTGTGGGAATCTCCAGAGGGAGTCCCCATCGAGGCCATCATCTTCGGAGGGCGCAGACCAGAAGGTGAAAAGAACTGGGTGGAAAAACCTGGAAACTAGAACACATAGAAATGCAATGTGATCAAATAAGTGAGAGAAGACAGCGGAAGTGGACAGACAGGAATGGAAGAAGATGCATTAACATATGAGAAAAATATCAGATAACCCTAATCAAAATTATGACGGGTTCCTTTCAGGTGTCCCTCTGGTATACGAGGCTTTCAGCTGGCAGCACGGGGTGTTTGTTGGAGCAGCCATGAGGTCAGAGGCCACCGCTGCAGCTGAACACAAAGGTCAGTGCACAAAGGAGTTTGTCACAAACACTGGATTTGAACTGCTACAGACAGATTTATGTTCCAGGAGCTAACTAAGAAGATACTTACCCATTCTCTCCGCTCTTTTCTGCAGGCAAAGTGATCATGCACGACCCCTTTGCCATGCGTCCCTTCTTTGGCTACAACTTCGGGCAGTACCTCTCTCACTGGCTGAGCATGGCCGACCACCCTGGCGCCAAGCTCCCCAAGATCTTTCATGTCAACTGGTTCCGCAAGAGCCCCACCGCCGGGTTCCTCTGGCCCGGTTTCGGCGACAACATTCGCGTACTGGACTGGATGTTCAGGAGAGTTAATGGCGAGGCCGGTGCCATGCCCTCTGCCGTGGGCTACCTGCCCTGCTGCGACTCCCTGAACCTCCAGGGCCTGCAGCAGGACACGGACCTGAACGAGCTGTTCCGCCTGGATCAAGAGTTCTGGCAGAAGGAGGTGTGGGAGGTGAGGAAGTACTTCACCTCACAGGTGAATGACGATCTTCCCAGCGAAGTGGCCCGGCAGCTGGAGCTCCTGCAGCAGAGAGTGAAGCAGATGTAAAGAGGAACCTCAGGAGGGAAACAAAAAGATTTTTAAGGAACATGTTGGTAATTCTAGAACAACATTTTAGTAATTCTAGAACGACTTATCAGAAATTCTAGAACATACATTTTGCAATTCTAAAACAACTTGTTGGTTATTCTAGAACATGATTTTTGTGATTCTGAGCATGTTGGAAATTCTCGTAGAATGTCTTGTCATTATTGTGCTGAGGACCTTTTATAAAGAATTCCTTCCTTCATAAAGAGGAACAATTCCCCTTTGATAGTTATTTGTACCGCTATAAGATCAATTTTTTTGTTAGCTAAAAAATCGAGCTCTTTTTTCCGATTATTGTTCTAAAAATTGCTTTTGTTAAAATTTGGCTGAGGGTGTTGAGCTGAGTAGAACATGTAAGCATTGCAGGGGTTCACAAATGTTCCTCACTGTCATCGTAAATGTGACCAGTCAAGACCACAGTCCATCCATCCACATGATGTCCCAGCGGCACTGTTTTAAACTGTTGTTCCAATGTATTGTTCTACTGAACGACTATTTAATAATAACTTATTATGAGCACACATTATATCATCACTGCCATATGGTATGGCACAGAAACCGTAAATGAGTCCAAGTTAGCTCATCTCCAGTGTTGTTTGACCTCCGAACACGGGGGAAATGTATGTTTTCTGTTGCTGTTGTCGTTATTGTTTGCCTTAATTTATTTTTTTACAGTGTTAGTATCTCTTGGTCCTGTTTTGTTGTAATCTTAAGCCCCCAAAGAGGGGAGACCACCATAAATGTATTTAAACTTAGTGATTCTGTTATTATTCCATTGAAGACGCATGTCATTCATCTGTCTGATATTATAGGGCAGCACATCTTAGACGAAACTGAAATTTTAATCTGCCATATAAATAAGATGCAGTTAATTCTCCAGAAGTAAACAAATAGTTCAAATGTAGTCCTGTCCAATACATTCACAGTAGAACAACTACAGTTCAATGCATGAAGAAGATGAGTGAGCGCACAGTGTATTTGTTTCTTTAAAGACCAAGTGACATGTCAGGTAAAGACAGCAGCCAGATTCATGAGGAATACAACTTATACTTGTGATTCAACATGATGAGAGTCTAAAGCACAATCAGGCCTAATTGTTTGCTTTGCTAGTGGTAAAGTAGAGAAATAAAAACCAACCAGCAAAGTTTTCTTTCTTTCATTTGTCCTTTAGTTCTGGTTGGGGAGAATTGAGCCATTTTGCTTATTGTTATACATTAATGTCAATGTTATGCATGAAGTTAAATAGCTGGTGGAGACCAAACAAGAGCTAAAAGGAGCACAAAGGAAACATGTCTTTAAATGAACGCTAATTTAGCTCCAAACTGCTGGTGAACAAGTAAAACGTTTGTCATTACCACTTTATATATGATAACATGTTCAATTTTTGTTGGTTTGTTGATGTTAATTTGAGCTTTGGGATATTTGCTAGCAAGCAAGCGAGCTAAATATTAGCCTTAGCACTCGGACAAAAAACAATACTCACAAGAAGAAAAAGTATTGTACCGTATGTTAGCCTACACCAGATTACTGCTACTCAGTTTAATGTCACTTTTGAACAAAAGAAAAATCTATTCAGAGCACTTTACTCACCACTGAGGCTACAACATTAAATAACTGTGTTGGCTGCACAGAGGATGTGATAATTACATTTTATCAGTGGCAAGTAGTAATTTGAGTGAGGGAGATGTCAATCAAGCCCAATCGTCCACGCTCACACTGTGCTGATAGGAGGTGTAATCAGCCAACATAATAAAATAATTAAATGTGTAGGTTTATCTTGACCTTTAATACATCCTATATGCTTGGATAGAACAAATCCATATTTCCAATTAGACTGTGTGAGTGGAAAACTGGCAAAGCGTATAGTACATCCATTCAAAATGTATGGATAGGAAGTGTTTCCATCACTGCTCCCTTGGGTTGACATCATGGATGTTTGGAGAATTGTCCCACTGGTTCAGACAGAGTTATACAGTAGAATGTATATACCTTGTTTTTAACACTTATAATTTAAGTTCATATACATAAAACCACCACATACGTCAAAATTGAATCACAATAATTTACCACAACACCTCTGTGGCCTGCCCGTCAGCTTCACTGTGGCTGTATGAGGACACAAGTTCTTGTCCCATGATTCACTGCAGCTCTTACGTAAGATGTGAAGATAATGACGGTGACTAAAGTTAATCATCACTAACTTGTTTTTGACACTATCTGTGGTGTGAATCCTACGTGTTCATATACCATGTTGCTGTTGTAATGTTGTTGTAGTGAAGTTACCCGCAGACACAAACAACACAGTGGACTGTTGCCTCAGGGGGCCTTGGCTCAATGTGACCTGACAGATTCAAGATCAGTTCGACAGATCTCAACACATGTCAGTGTAGGAAGACGACGTTACAGGTTAAGAAGTCCGTGTAAAGTCTTTGCTAACCCTTTTGTAGTTACCAATTTATTTTTATATCAGATTGTGAAAAGAAACACTGCACATTTAATTCAATGTACAGACAAATGCATTTATAGCTGCAGGTTTATTCAATTGCAGTCACAGGAACAAAAGGGCTCATACACTGCAATTAATCTATATCCAATCAAGTTATTTATTTCCTGAAACTGAGTTTTTTGAAGTCTTCTTTTCTTAAGACAGTACAATAATCCGCCAGTGCAGTAAGAATATTTCCATCTGTTTCTAGAAGTGAGAATCTACATTTTGGCTGTGTCTGTAGCTACGCTGCAGCTCTGTTAATCTCTCAATATGTGACTCCAGCAGTACCAAGATGAACCCTCACATATTACTTCACTGGGTTGTTTGTATGATAGTCTTCTTCTATGGTTCAATGATTTACTCTTTTAGTTCTGCTTTGGAACATCTGTGGAAATAATTACCTTGCAGCATGCAGAGCCGTACTGCTCCTGCGTGCCCCAAACTGCCTTGTTTTCGTGCACATTTCTTATCTAACCTTTGAAACTGTGCAGGTTATTTGTTCACCCATAAAGACAAGGAGAGAAGCTAGCTGGTGAAAACCAGTTGAACATGTAGCAGCTGGATCCGAAGCAGGTGGAAAACAAACCTGAGCTGAAAGAGTGTAAAGGAGAGTGAAAATTAGCATTTCCTTCATCAGGTGCACACAAGCGCAACTCGAAATGGATGATAATATTGCTCCATGTGTGCAGGGTGCATGAGTAGGCTACTGTTAGCTATCAACACAAACACCACAAAATGACTTTGTACCATCCCAATTTGAGTCAAGGACTGTTTCAAAGATCCGTATCAATACAGGATCTTCATGTTCACGGCAGTCGTGTTCAAATACTGAAAAACGTTTTCAAAAGATAATAAGTGGGGTGACGTTTGACCACAGCATCCAGTTATGTTACTGTAGCACATCCAGCTTGATCTTCAACAATCTAGGTGGCCTTAGCTGTACTTTATAAACTATAAATGAATGAATAAAAATACAATGTGCAAAAGTTTGAAAAGAAGAGTTTCTGAACACATTTCCCAGCGAAGTCTCGGGTTGGGTTACATGAAAACACTCGGACGTTTCTTCCTGTTTACTTTACAGATTATCTCACTCTGTAGAAGTTGTTTGTCTCACTGAACATGACTGAACGCCAGCAGGAAGGAAAACAAGCGCTGATATCTGTAATGATGCTCACTCTGGAGCATTTATCAGCTGTAAAACACTGATTAAATACCACCGCTGTTATCAGCCTGCGCTGTGCTGCTCCAATCACTGCCAGGTAAACATTAAAGACATTTCATTAACAACAAAGATGTGAGGTAGTTTTATTTAATTTACTCTCTTCAGTCTTTACCCTTTCTCTTTTCTCTCTGACCCTTCCCTCCTTCCCTACCTCCTTGTTCTCTTCCCTCCTACCTTGCTTCCTTATTTCTAATCATCCCAGCTCTTAACAACATTTGGAATCAGCTCAGTGCTCGACTTACATTCTTTAACTTGATTAGACATCATGTTGCGTCTCCTCTGCCAACAATCATAAAAGCTCCAGAGAGATGTTTGTCCAGCAGGTGGACAGACAACGGAGAGATCTTAGCTTTTGTTCCATTCCCCTGCTGATCTTCATGCTTTCAAATTGCTGCTAATATCTGATTCATTAGAGAGGTTGGTTACATTGCTTTGCCTGCATGCACCTTCTCACCCACTAGAGCAGGTTCCTTGTGGTTCCTCAAGTCTCTAAAAGTAGAACGATAGCCAGAGCTTTCAGCTATCAAGCTCCTCTTCTGTGGAACCAGCTTCCAGTTTGTTTACGGGAGGCAGACCCCCTCCTAAACTGCCGGGAGACTTCCCATGATGCACTGAGCTCCTCTCTCTCCTCTCCATCTGTACACACCCATATCCCATTAATGCTTGTCACCAATTCCCCTTCTTCCCCTGCTGTGTGCTCCTCTCTCTCTCTCCTTCTAAAGATCTCTGCAGGTGTTTCTGCCTCCGGCGCTGTAGAGTCTGGATCTGTGGGTGCAGCTGCTGCCCTCGTGTTCCTGCTCAACTCCAGATGTTGCTATTATTGTTACTGCTATTAACATTATTTGTGGGAGTTGGTCTCGACCTGCTCCATGTGAAAGAGTGTCCTAAGATAACTCTGTCAGGATATGGCTGATAGCTGATACATCTGATAGCTGAAATGTCCTGTTTTGTTTCTGCATATCAGTGAGATTATTCATTTTGGTTATCTCTTCTTGTCCTCCTTTATTTTTGCGTCATTCTTGCGACCTTTCTCAAAGGATTGGGATCAGGTCCTGACATGTGTCCTCTCAGCCTGGTCTCATGGGACATTTTGACTGAAACTGAAACATTTGTGTGCAATATGAAACAGTACAAAAACAACAGTCTTATTATATAATCATCTAAATATTTGTTTGTAGAGTTTAAAAATGACTTTATTTAAAACCTTTCAATTCATGCAGATGTTTTGCTGCAGCGTGAACCGAGCCAGAGAGATTAACAGAAAGAGAACGCAGGGAAGTTGTGCAACGAGAGGTGGACAGGCAGTAACATCAAAGTTGTGGGCTTATCAGCTGTGTGAGTGTGTGTGTAAGTGTGTGTGTGTTCTTGCGTGGTGGCTTACACAGCTGTGAGAGGTGACATCACTGAGGGTCCCCTCGGACACTCACCCGCTGCTGGACGTCAGCAGTGACGCGGACCGGGTTCAGAAAGTCACATCATGCTTTTGTACAACTTCCATGTTTCTCTTCTGGAATCGTGTACATGCAATGTGTCCTTGAACGCACCACCAAAAAGAGTTTTGTGACACCGGACAGAAAAATGTCTTTGACAAAAATAGATTTCTGATCTCAACAAAGTCTAAAAACGAAAGTTAAAAAAAACATTTTCATGAAGAAGTAAAATTACCTTGTTTGGAAGAAACATTTAAAAGCACTATAATGAGGTAACTAGGAAAATGGGGAGCAAGGAAGAACAAAATGAAGGAATGGGTTCATAAAATCACTTGAATGGTCCTTTAATGATCTTTGGAATCCCTTTCAGTAATCAACCCACATCTTTTTATCATGTCACTCATCCTCCCATCTCCACTTTACAACACACCACCTCTTGCAACCTTCTCATCCGCTTTGCCCAGTGAGTCATAAAACCACCTGAATAGTGTTTGTCCAGCGGGAAGACTGCCAGCTGTGTGGCAAGACAGTGAGACAGGTAGATAGTAGAGTGACAGAGAGACAGACAGATAGTAGTGACAGAGAGACAGACAGATAGTAGTGACAGAGAGACAGATAGATAGTAGTGACAGACAGACAGATAGATAGTAGTGACAGACAGAGAGTAGTGACAGAGAGACAGACCGAGAGTAGTGACAGAGAGACAGATAGTAGTGACAGAGAGACAGATAGATAGTAGTGACAGAGAGACAGACAGAGAGTAGTGACAGAGAGACAGATAGATAGTGACAGAGAGACAGATAGTAGTGACAGAGAGACAAACAGACAGACAGTAGAGTGACAGACAGACAGACAGACAGACGGACAGACAGTAGAGTGACAGACAGACAGACAGACAGTGGTTCATGACCTCTGCCTGGGACCTCCCTCTGAGTGACAGCTGACGTAGCAGCTTGGCAGGAACAGAAAAGAGTGAAATGCAGTTTCAGCTGGTTGAGCGATTTGAATCTGATCGATAAGCGGCTCAGATCCACCCAGCTGGTCAGGCAGCAGCCAGCTCACACACTCTTTTAGATCAAGTCTCAAGTTGTTCTTGTCCAGGTCGAATCCAAGTGCAGTCTCAAGTCTGCCGGATGAAGTTCGAGTCACTTGTGTCGGAACAAATCATCAGATCACAAGTAGAAGTTAAGTCTCAAGTCATTTCAGACAAGTGCACCACATGTCACTTCTCAAGTTATTTTGAATCCAAGTCTTTCAATCAAGTCTTTTTGAGATCAAGTGTCAAGTCCAGGTCACGTCTGTCACATCACATCTGAAGTCAGTTCAGTCAAGTACATGTTGAGTGTCTCAGATCAAAGTCCTCGAGAGAGAACGGTCAAGTCAGTCCTGGAGTTATTCAGACAGGTACAAGTCAGTCCTGGAGTTATTCGAAATCCAATTTAAGTCTTACAGGTCTTCAGATCAAGTCCTACGTAACTCTCTGTTTCCTGCATGTGTGATCAAGTGATAAGTTTAAAGTAAAAACATACACAGTATCTATATATCTATATATCTATATCTACTGATATGTATGGATGTGTTCAGTCAGTGCTCGGTCAGCTGAACATACACAACGATTACAGTCTCTCCCTCCCAATAATCTCCTTATCTATCTCCCTCCTTCCCTCCTCAATTCCCTCCATTCAACTTCTTATATTCAAAATATTTTCTTTCCTTCTCTCTAAGCTTTCCATCTATTTTCCTCTTAAAGCCCTTTTTTATTATTAATAGTCCTCATATTACTCTCTCTCTCTCTCTCCCCAGGACACAGAAGCACTTGACATTGAGCTGACAGATGCTATGCTATGCTATGCTATATCAAAATGTCAGCAGAGAAACAGAAAACAGGGAGGGACACAAACATCTCACAATCATTATATAATATTCTGTGTCCTGTTTGTGTTCTGTCTGAGCAAAATACTCTGAATAAGTAAAAGAATATATAAATAAAATATTCAAAGCACATTTATCATTATCTTGTAACTTTACATGTTCAGAGGTCATTAAATAACACACCTGTTTTAGGGAAAACATGTGAAGAGAAGAATCTATTAAATAATCTTCATACTTCACGACATAATTGTTTCTTATTGTTGATTTGCAAAGTAACCACTAACTACAGGAGTAACGTCTTTTAAGTATAAAGTAGCAGAAAAGGGAAATACTCAGATAAAACACCCAGAAACTGCACGTTCTGTCACTACAGTACTTATGTAAATGCACTTTGGTGCAGTAACATAGTGTGTAACTAAAAATATCATTTAAAACTTAGAAAATCTAAATTGAGTCTTGTTCGCTGAAAGCCAGAGCGTTATTAAGAACCATGTACAGGAAACAACCCCTAAACACAAGGAATTATGGGTAGACAGAGACAGAGTATCTAATAGGAAGACACAGAAGGGAAAAAAAACTGGTGTAAATAATAAAATAAATGACAGGGTTCAGTCTCAGGGTCCGGTACTGTGCACGCTGGCTCACTATCACACTGTTGTACTGGGACACTTAAACAGAACAGAGGCTTCTTTAATGTGCACAGTTCAACATGTCTGCCGAGAACAAAGTCTGTGGCTGACAACAAGTGAGCAGAATGAATTCAAGTCTGGAGTGAGACTCACACTCGCTTGTGTTTTTAAGTGGCGTGAAGGTCACGCTCACGAAGCTCCAGCCTCCCTGCAGCTCAAGTGGGCCCCGACTGACTTAAACACCAATATAAGTGAAGTGCGCCACCTGCTGGATGCTATTCAGCATGCTAGATCACAAGTGCAGGTGGTGGAGGGACTCTCCAGATCCTTTACTACCACACTGTCACAATACTCCATTATTATTAAAGCCCTGCATTGAAAATGTTATTTAAGTAAACGTATGTATAATCAGGAAATGCAGAGTCGTCATAGTTACCCAGAGCCCGAAATGACCAACCAACAGTCCAAACATCAACATCATTAAAACTACATTTAAATCATTCAAAACAAATCGTCACATTTTAGAAGCTGGAACCATGAAATGTTTGGAACTGTTGCATAAAAAATGACTAAACAATCGATTAATTGACTGATGGTTTCCGATGTTCTTCGCATTCTGAGATGTTTTGTATGCAAAAATCCTAATTTGTAACTAAAGCAGTTGAACAATAAAAAGTACATTTCCTCTGAGTTGTAGCGGAATAACAGTACAAGTACCTCAAGTTTGTACTTAAGTGCACTCCGTGAGTAAATGTTTCCACCTGTTCATTATTTAGAGGGACATGTTTCTGATTGAAGCTTTGCAGAGCAGGAAGAAATCAGAAGAGGAAGTCAAGCAGCACAAAACACGAGAAGTTCCAAACACAAGTATGTGAGGTGATATAGTGTATATCATGTTGTATTTCATTTTAATATTATATGAATCTCACACAATTAATGTTTAATGAGATATAAAGTTAATCATTACTTGTGTTTTTCTAGTGACTAAATCATTAAATCCTCTCTGGTCTCGTGGAGAATACAAACCCTGCAGCCTTCGATCTTTGCTCTGGAAACAGGGTGAAGCTGCTTCCAGCTGGAACCACCTCCTGAACATCTTCAGCCACTTTAGCATCGAAATAAAAGATTGATTTTCTTGTTGCACTGGAACTGGATTTGATTTCATTTTAAAATGTGACTTTATGTCCATTTCTTGCAAACTCAGTGAACAGAATACCGCTGACTGGGAACAAACCAACTAATAAACGTGACTTCTAACTACATCTAGTCGACCCAGAGGTTTTCAATTCCTCTCAACTCGTCATGCAACTTCATACATTTAAACTTGCAACTGAGAATCTTTGTGAAAGTTTATCATTTTGGATTAAAGAAAAAATTGGACCCGAACATATTTATAAAACTTTTTTATTGATCTTTTAAATCGAAGGCTAACTGAAATGTGTCCGATTCATACCATGTTCTGTGACAAACAAAGGGAAACCATTGTCTTCTGTTTGGAACATAACAAACCTTGCAACACGTAGACCATCCAATATAATTTAAAATGAACTGTTTTAATACACAAATAAGCAATTATCATCATCATCATCGAGAATAAGTAGGCCTCTATATAAGTATGTGAGCCATGCTGTGACACAGAACAGACTGGGTTCAAACCCGGATCACTTCAGCACCGACTTCGTCTTCCTGCCACTGCACCTCAGAGGAGGAGCTCTGAGGCCGGCGCTGAACGTGACTTCACGCAAGCCCAAGTTTTTTTTCTACATAAACAGAGGAGGGTTCCTACACGTTTCTGTGTCTCAAAGGTCTGGACCAGCTGTGTGCAGGAACCCTGAGCAGAACGGACCAGATCTATTGTACAAGTCCCACATTTAACATGCTCTGCAGGAGGAAACTCAACAACGGGTGGAAGACTTCTACAACAGTCACCATGGCGGCCTCAGAGAGCTGCTGCGTCCTGGAACATATCCAGGCTTGTTAGAAGATGCACAGATACACACTGCAACCCAAAGAGTGTTTGCTTAGATTCTCTCCAACACTGTCAGAGGAAAAGGCGCCGTGCAGCGCTGATTCAAAGAGCAGAGAGCAGGAGAGAACACACCGATGCACAAACAGGGGGAACAGTTCTGCAGTCTGCACTCGTGTTAATGGTGCAAGTTCTTAACGAGCTCTTCTGCGTTATTGTGTACCAGAATATTTGTCTTTGTTTGACCAAAGAATAAAAAAAAAAAAAGTCTCATTCCTTCTTTGGAAATGTCTGTAATGATGCTGTGGATAGAAAAAGGGGCTGTAGTATGAGAGATTTGAAAGCCAGAGGTTTTGAGCAGACCATGGCAGCCATGTTGGCTCTGCTATCGTGTAATGCCATTTCTCATGTTGCGTTCCATTAAACGTTGGAAGTAAAACAAGTCGTAGTTCCTTGACACCTTTGTTTCAAGAACAAGAAGAAGAAGAAACATGGCCGTCTGTAACATTCGGCTAACAGTCACGCAGGAAGTTAGCAACTGAACTTAGCGCTCTGGTAAGTTGATGCATTTCAGGTTGTGCTATGCTAAAGATACAGATGGTGTTAACTCCAGATGTTAACAAAGCGTCTGACTTCTCGACGTCTCTGGAACACAGCATAAGGAAGTTATTTAATGTTTATTTAATGTCTCTTGAATTGTAAAGTCGTAATTTTGAATATTTTTGGGAAATCTTACCACTTTTGATTGTTTTTTTGATTTGTCCAGTTGTAGTAGAACTGTAGATGCTCACAATTCATTTTCTTCTGAGCGCATTAAGGACTTCTTGTCTGTGTTGAGATTTAAATTTAGTTTGTTCAAGAATAAACTTCTCTGAGAGTTCTTTTGTTTTTGTCATCACTCACATTAAATCAAAGTTTCTTTTCCTTCTTTTCTTGCCATGAAGGGGCTTCCATACATCCTGGCCATGTTCTGAGGAGCATTATAGAGATATTGTGGTGCTGTCTGATGTCTAAGTGTCACAGGGAAACAGTTTCGGAGTATTTGAGGGGCTCATTGCACAAGATTGTGTTTTACAGACGGACAGAAGTCTCCGTTGAGCCCGGACGCCAGAAGGCACACACGTAGACGCTGGGCCGGGCGAGGAGAGGGGATGATTGCGGATGTAGCAAACAAACTGGGTTACCAGGACTCGGTGTTTACATGCACAACGAAGTATACTTAAACTCGTAAGTGCGCTGCAAAATGTGCTCAAAAAATGTTTGCACCTCAGGACTGAAGGAAGTTCACAAGTGAGCGTACGAGGGTGGTTTGCTTTCTGAAACATAAGTTGTTCTCAGGTGTAAGTACGTATCCGTCGCTTTCACCCACGGACAAATCGGATTTGCTGTTAAAACCTGAAAAGGACACTTAAAAGCAGTACATTTCCTGGTATTTACACGTCCTCCCAGTGATCTGCAGCTTTGTGTGTTAGGTAGTTTTACACTCTCAAAGTTGGTTTTACAAATGAAAAAAAAAAGTTTTTGTATGAAGTAAAATGACCTTTTGTTTTCAAGTGAATAAACAACAATAACAACAATAAAAAAAGTACACTTAGCACACTACGTTAAAATATGACTAATATTATCAAAAAGGCAAATAGTAGGTGTATTGCAACGCTCTCTGCGGCATCACTATCCAAAACATCTATCTTCATCATCCTCAATCTCATCATCCAATCATCATCATCTGAGACAGTAAGGAGGCGTGGCCTGGGATGATTGACAGCCCAAACTAGCCACTCACATGTAGCCCGTCTCAGCGCAGGCAGGCACACTCGTACGACATAGCAACGACAATAAACAACGTTTCCAAGGAGGCCGAGAGACCAGCCAATGGCAGCGAGGGAGGAGGGGGGGGCGGTCGAAGTAGAGCTCTGTTATTGGACAGCAGGCATCTCTAGTAAACAGGAAGAGCTCGTACGGATAGGAAGAAGGAGGGGGGGCAACTCTCGAGGCAAAACAGGTGTGTGTGTGTGTGTGTGTGTGATTAATGTTTTTCTATCCTGTGTGGTCCACAACAAGTAACGGATGAATGAAAGTGCACCTGTGTGTGCGGAAGGTCAGGTTTGTTTAGTCTGTCGTGTGTGTGTTTAGTTCTTGTCTAGACAGCTGGAGGTCTTTCCCAGGGCAAACACACACACACACACACACACACCAGCAGGTTTTAGGAGACGGACAGCGGCTAGTTTCATACGGGAACAGAAGTTTACGTGGATGTCGATCAGTTTTAATACAAGTGTCACGTGCAGACGCGTTGGTTTAAAGAGTTACTGGTCACTGCTGCCGACTCAAGAGAAACAGTGTGAACAGAACAGATGGGAAACATCGTGCTGCAGGTTTACTGGAAACACAAAGAGGGGAAACCACCAGGGATGTGCGATACCAAGTAATACCAAGTCTAATATCCCGACACTTTTACATGTCTACTTTTGTGTATGAAAATGACGAATTTTACAATTATGAAAAATGTATTTTATAACTATAAGTATAAGAATTAAACAAGTTGCCAAATATCAGACTTTGCAATTAAAGACAATCTGTGGTGAAATCAACCAGTCAACTGATGGAAAGTAGTTCTTGTGTCCCACACAAATACTGACTACAGATTTCACTTTTTACTCTTTTAGATGTGATGACAGATTTGTTGTCATAAAAGCATTATTATTTCTTGTGAAAGCGGACTTGGGATCGATATTTTGATGTGAAGATTGATTCTAAAAAAAACGTCTAAGATCGATACGCACATCCCTAAAAACCACTTTGCTTCTCCACCTTCTCTTCAGCTTTCAACAATCTTTGAATGATCGCAGCGACCAATACCTCTTTCAACACACGGTCACGTGCTGCGGTTCCCAGGATTCACCAGTTCGTTGGTTCCCATTGGTTCAAATGTGCGGCCTCAGTCGTCCCCTCTCTGCATGTAAACACACCAGTGGGATGTGCAGTGTATCAGCATGTAATACGATGTGTGGTTTGAGCCTCTGGAGGAGTTTGTCCCTCCCCTCCTCCCGTCTATTCTTTTTTTTGTACCGTCAGCCAGCGCAGGTTTCCCTGAAACGAGCGATTGATCCTACACTCGTGAATTGCAGGTTGATACTTTGAACTAATATCCCTATCGTTTGTTCGGTCCAGCCTTCTCGTACCCGCTTCAAACCCTCCGCTGCAGGAAACCGAACCACTTTAAAAAGGAGAGCCCGGTCCAAACACAGAGATAATACTGGCACAGGACAGGAAGACCGGGCTCACGATCTCATCCATACTTTGATTGATCCACTCACCGCTCCTTTAGCTGCTTTGGGTCAAGAGATTCATCTCTTCATATGATTTATATTCTTTTTTTACTTCAAGTACTCGTCATTAAATGTAAAACGGCTGTGCAGCACAGGAACAAAGGAAGAGAGGCCGTAAACTAGATGCAAAGAAATGACTTTTTGATTATTTGTCGGGTTTCTTTTCAAGGTTCAAGAACACAATTTGTATAAATTACAAAAAAAAATCTGAAAAGGAGCAAAACTGATCTTTTATCATGGACAAAACCCCATTGTTATGAGAGTTTGTTGCCGTCTGTCGAGTCACTGAGCTAAACATCTGCTTTTCTGGTAAATCGATGACACCTGTTTAAAAGATGCTGTATTCCCAGAATCTAAATCTGATTAGATTCAAAGTTTTCCGTCTGCTGCACGGTTTTTTTTTTTAATTGTCAATTCTGGCCACCGTCTTTGTTTTGATTAGGCAACAGGAGTTGGGAAACTGCTTAAAAATGATGCTTCTCGAACAGCGGACACAATATTTGTGTCCAGAGGGTGAGAAGACTCTTTAAGGACCCTGGTGATCACTTCCAGTGTTGTTAAAGGACCTCCTGGTCACCTGGAAGCCCACCGGGGGTTCATCGCTTCGCTCTGTGGCTCTGACGACGTTCAGCCCGACACGTCTGGGATGCGTTTGAGAAGGAGAAGAAAAGATTGACTGTATCAGATTATAAAATGTTAGTTTTTGGCGTTTTAACTCTCAGGTTTCAACGTTAAGCTTCGGGAGTTTTGGCTGCGGTTCGGTTCGGTTCCTGTGGAGGGCGCTGTTGCATAAAGGCTGAACACTAAAGGGGCCAACATGTCACGACACCTGGCACACCTCGGGGCAAAATGAGCGTCTGCACGTTCCCATCTTCTACTTTAGAGAGATAAACTTTATGTCTTTGTTTCTACACGACAAGAGACGAGTTGCTCTTAACACTCGTGTCACTTTTCAACACTTCACTGTGTCTAGTTGGCGACAACCCGTCTCGTGCTGCGTTCAACGCACAAAGAACTCAAGACTTTAAGACTTCAGAAGGACAAATCAATGGTTCCAGGTAGCGGAGGTTATGATTTGTTCCCACATGAAGATGTTTGAAGGTTTTGGAGCACAGCTCTTTGCATCTTTTAAGAAAGTGTAGCTCTAAAGGTTGTGGAATTTAGTATTAAAGGGTTCTACCGTAGTTTTATCATGTGGCGCTGAGCCGAGGCCGGCGCTGGCTGACGGAGGATTGTTGTCTCTTTCCTGGTGCAGTAAAGTGCTCAGAGATGCCTGCAGAAGAGAGAGACCCACCAGAGGGGCAACTTTCAAAGAAACTGAAGGCCACAGCAGTGCACAGGCAGCGTATCACCGCTCATTCACAGCCTGCTGGGCGACACGGCTACATAAAGGGGCGTTAGGTGTCACAGGATCTGCATGTTTCTCTCTCTTCACCCAGCGAACAACAAATCTGACAATAAAATAAAATAAACACAGCAGGACTAAAAACTAACTACATCCTGCTCGACTCTTCTACGGTTACATCACACATCGTCTTGATTAGTTCTGACATTTGATGGTTGGACGTGGGCAAACTCGTACTTGTTTGGTCGAGGTAGTGACAGCCAGCTTTGGGATTGGCTAACGATGTGGCCAATAGAGTTTCTGATTGGGCCCACAGGGTGAATGCTGACTCGTGATTGGCGTACGGGACTCGGACATTTGCATAAACAAGGGGTTAATTAAATTCTTTTGAGATCAATGGTACAGTGACGACTGATCCGAGTCCGTTCAGCCAGAGTCAGAATGATATGTTGTGGTGATGCTGGCTGCTGTGCACTGAGCTGCTCCGACCCTCTGCTGGGTCCCTGTGGTTTCAGGTGTCTCTCCGTCCGTCTACGCCTCCAACAGACAGAGCTCCTTCACAAAAATCAAAGTCTCTCACACACGCTCCATCTGCGCATCCTAAAAAATAGTGCAATATTCCTTTCAGCAATATAAATAACTCTAAATTCGTGCTTTTTAAGTTTGCTCTCGGTTTGCATACATGTGTGTATATATTCTCAACCTGTAATGTATATACATGCCAACATGTATGTAGCAAAATGTTCATCGTGAGTTGGCACCCCAACAAATTACTGACGTTTGCTTCTTTTTTCAAAACACTCAAAAAAAAAAACACAGATAAACACATCTTTACTCATAAGAATCTATCAAGTTTAGAAAAATACCCCTACTTTCTTCTTTCTCTCTCTCGTCAATCATCTTTTCTTTTGAACTAAAAATCTTCTGTAGAAAACATAAGATTAAAATTAAAAAGTCTAAAAAAATAAAAATGATTTCAGCGACAACTCCTGCACCGGTTGGTGGAAATAAGGCAGAACGTTTAGCCCGAGGACTTGTAGCACCGCGCAGCGACTGGTGAGCTAGTTCAACACAACACTAACTACGTCTCAACTCTCTCTGGAAACATCCTGACGTGCCAACGTGTCCCAGCGAAACAGCTAACGCCTGGCGCAGGAGTCGCTGCCAACGTGGGATTGTGCAGTCGTGAACGCGAAAAACAACTAAATGGAGTCCAAGCAGGGAGGTGGGGGGGGGTTGTCACTAGAAAACAAAATAAAACCTGGAAGAACCAAGAAGATTGCAACATTTCGCCGTTTGCCTGGAAGGACAATTATTTCTGTAAGCGCGAAAAAGAAGAACAAACAAACAAAAAGGTTCTACAGAAACAAACAAACAAGTAAATATTTATAATGAATGTAGACTAGTTGGATCAGTCTCATACAGGAGTGATGAGGAGGAGGGAAGAAGGAGGCGTCTGTCTCCACCCTTCCCTTTCCACCTTCAGCCATCATCGTCGGTTGATCTGAAGTGCTCCTCAGACAGGAAGTTAGAAGTTGTGGAACAGGAAGTACCAGATTTTCTTCTGCAGCTGTGCTCTGCAGGTGGTTTTCCGGGTGTTCTTACCCAACAGGAAGCCGCTTCCCAGTCCTAGCCCGATCCATGAAGTGGGGAACTGACCACATGTCAGCTACGACTACAACTAACGCGAACCAGCCCTTTAACCATTCAGAGTGGATTCTTTACCGTTGACCAGGTCGTTCCTCATTTGTTGCTGACCATTTCCCAAGTGGCGAGCAGACATAATCCTGGTTTTTCCTGCAGGCTAGGAGTAAGGAAGCAGTACCGTCACACCTGCTGGGGCTTCTGGGATTTCTCCTTCGTGTTCCTCGCATTCCTGTTGTCCACACTTCCTTGCTGCTGTGGCGGAGGTCGGAGCAGGCCGTGTATGAACGAGGACGGGGGCGCTTGTGGGGACGATACAGTCCGATGGTTGTGGCTGGGGGTCAGGGAGGTCGGGTGGTAGTAGTGCCCAATCACCTCGCTGTAGGCTGGGGGAGCTCCTTCAACTCGAGGGCCCTGCTTCTGCTGCCGGGACATGGTCTCCTGGGCTTCTAACACGCTGACGCCCGAGTGGACGCTCGGAGGAGGGGCCTGCAGACTGGAAGCAAAACAACACGGGTCATCAAGTCATCGTGACAACAAGGGAGGGATTTCAAACACAACTAATGGCTGACAGCTTCTCGGTCGCTACCTGGCCTGCAGACAGGAGCTGGACGGGTCGAGGGGGTGGGAGTCAAACACTGTTCGGTTGGGCGGCGCTCGGACCGACTCGCGGTTCAGCTCCATCTGTTGCTCTGGGTCTCGAAGCTGCAGGGTGCAGGGGCCCTGGTACGGCGGGGGCTCCTCCCCGTCCGAGAGGCAGATGGTGGGGGGTAGATCGATGAGGCTCTGGGGCAGGTAGGGATACGTGGGCTGGAAGCGAGTCGGGGCGTACGTGTGCTGGAAGCGCTGCGGCTGGAGGGGAGGCTGGGACTGGGACTGTGCGTGCTGAGCCTCCCGCTGTAGGTAGGACGACGGGACCCCTCGGTCTGGAGGGCGTGGGTTATACACCTGGTGCTGTGGAGAGGAATCACATTAAATTACATCAGAGCCGTCAGATCTGGGTTCATGTTTGTGATTTCTGTTTTAATGAACTTTCAGCAACTCACTCTTTGGTAAAGACAAACTCACCTCATTTAGACCACTGTTTGTCCCTGTGCCCTCAGAAGACCACAGACCTGCCTCCTGAGAGAGAGAGAGAGAGAGACACTTTGATTTCAACCCACTTACCATGTAACACATGTATCTTTAGTACTGTTAACATACTGTCATCTATTCTTGCCAATAAAGTTGATTTAGATTAAAGTAATGAAAAACAGAGAGCAGTATGGGTATACAGTATGTACCATATTTACATCTAGCACTATATATAGAATATAAAGTCTTTGCCATACACTTCTGTCGACACTTATTTAGAAGTTTCTAATTTAAAAATATATTCATTGCATCTGTTTGTTTTTATTATATTTAATTATGGCAGACAGCGTGTACCAACAGACACATATATCAAAATGCCAACAATGTAAAACCTCTTTCAAATACATTTTTACTTTAAGTAAATGATTGTAATTTTTGGTTATTTATTAGTTTAGATCCTGTTTTCCCAGCTGTTTTCTGCTGCTTGTTGCCCTCTGCACCAAAACCACACTTGGAAAACACACTTCTTGTGAAAAACTACGTCCAAAAAAGTTTGAATTTTGTGTCCAGCAGCTCCGTTGTGTTTTTCATGGTTTGATTCCACTGTTGTTCCACTAGAGGGCTCCGCTGCTGCACAACAAACGCTTGCTGCTGCAGAAGCTTTTGAAATGTCTAAATATTTTCTACAGTATTCTCTTTATACGTCAGTGAATCTAGTAGCTGGACATATGAGTGAAGCCTGCTCTCACTGCGGTATCTCTACATCTTGGTGATACTGGAAAAACGCATGTAACATTTCTCAAGTTTCAGTGTATTTCTTTCTTGTGTTGAGCAACTTTTCTTTTCATTGTTGCAAATCAAAAAAAAGCTGCTCTTTACTTGAAAGTAAAAATGTGTGAAAGGAACTTTTCCAACTTTTGTGCAAGTTTCTTTGTTTGTTCTCTGGCAACGGTTTTCCTGCCTGCCTGTCTGTCTGACTGCATGCGTGTCAGTGTGTCTGTCTGCTAATCTGAATGAACTAGGACAATAATTCCCCTGAGCTTATCAATAGCTCTGTGTGTGTGCACGATTATGCTTCATCCTTTACTCATATCTTACTTGTAGACTG
>JAVQJL010012159.1:0-18664 GCA_036024295.1 Nannoperca obscura
GCACTCAAGAGCAATCTTCTGCATGTTTTTTGTATGGGGGTTATATGTATCGTATGGAGGACCCCCTAGTGAGCATGGGGAGAACATGCAAACTCCACACAGAAAGGCCTGGTCCCCCAGGGGAATCGAACCCACGACCTTCTTGCTGTAAGGCAAGTGCACAATGCACTGAGCCACCAATATTACTCTTTTTATTTTTATCATTATTATTATTTTTTTTTTAAGAAGAAGAACACTTGCCAAACAGCGTAACATATCACAAATCTGAGGTACTGTCTTTTCGTACTTTCTAACGAGTGATGTTGTTTCAAATCATGAAACAGGTTTGTGGTGTTGCCCGTCTCAGCTGGCACGTGTCTTTGGCACTCTCGTTCAATGGTATTTTGCTTATTTTACTCCAATTACAAGCTTGTTAGCTGCTTTCTGATTGGTTCTTCTTGTTCTTCTTGTTCTTCTTCTTCTTGTTATATTTATATTAAGGAAAATTATCTTGCGATAATTATCGTTATCGTTTCATGGTCCAGCCCTACTTGGGATTGGCTGGAATTATATGGTAGCTTAGTCTGTTAATCATGGCGCGTCCTGGTAGGCCAAATGCTGACACAAAGTGTAACTGCGGCTTCTCGTGTGAGTTCAGTACAAACCAAGTATTTAGATTGTATATTTCAGCATTAATTATGAATTACCACAATCAATGTACATTAATTTTATTTAACTGACTTAAATCAGAGGGCAGAACACAAGTTATGTTGCTAATACTTGAATTCTTCTTTTTTGTCTGTAACCAGGTCTTTTAGTGTACAGGAGGCCTTGGCGACCATCGGGGAGAAACTGTGTGTTGAGCTGAGTCAATGTCTAAGCCAACATGGCTACTCTCCATTTTCAGCTGACCGAAAGAGCATTCTGAGCGGACAGATCTCAGCTGTCATCCAGCCAGACAACACAGTCCGCAAGCTGATGGGTAAGAACAGTGACACGTAGGCTGACCTTCACAGCACAGTGGTGGTTTATGTACAAATGTACTTGGCAGTGACAGAGATCTCCTCTCCTGTCTTTTCCTCTCCTCTCAGACTCTCGGGTTCAGAGCTACCTCCTGGCTTCCCTGGAGTCCAGTCAACATAAGACCCCCCCTCCTCTCCCAGGTGGTCTGGCTCCAGTCAGCAGGGAGCTGAAGGAGCTCGCTGTTCGCTTCAGTCGCCTCGTCAACTTCAACAAGCTGGTCTTCTCCCCGTTCTTCCAAAGGATTCTCCATAAAATGCTGACAGCAGGGGAGAGTCCCTAAACTCTGACATATGGAGTCAGAGCGATGTGGAGATGGGTCTGTAGTTTTGCCATTTCCCCTCACTAGTAAGCACGGTTAAGATTTAGAGAAAAGAATTGAGGAATCTGGTCTGTATGTAAAGCCAGTTCCCCTGAGCGTGCACCTTAAACCGACATAATCAGAAAACCCTGGCTACCATCCCAGCTGCATTAACTCACAGTGTTACTTATTTTATCAAATCTCAGGTCTCATTATTGAGACCTTACAATAGTCATCTAGCATTAAGTTAGGTTCAGTATTACTAGCAGGGCTGGGCGTCATCCAAAATAGTTTGTCATACAAGCTACTACAATACGTGTGTTTTAGAACCCATACTAAAACATTACCTTGTGTCATTGTTACCAAACTCTGCATTTAAGTATAAACACATTTCTTTCTACAAAAACTATGGCTAGGTACCATATAAAATAAAGAGAACTATTATTTAAATGCTAAAATATCTAACTAAAGATGAAGTCAACAAGACAAAGGATCAGGGCCTTTTTTTATCAAATGTCTCACAGCAGCAAATCAGTCCTCACTGGCCAAATCCTCTGGTCCTGTGTTTAGGCCTCAAAGTATTTTATCATTGTTCTTAGGTTAGGAAGGACCTCCCATCTCTGCCAGCATGTAGGAGAGTTTCAGAGGTGCCTCAACCTGTCAGGAGTTGCCACAAGTTGGCATTAAGGCAGAGACACACAGTCTTTGGAACGCCTGATGACAATAAGCTTATTAAAGGAACAGTTTGACATTTTGGAAATATGTTAATTGGCTTTCTTGTCGAGAGTCAGAGAAGATTGATACCACTCTCACGTATGTATGGTAAATATTAGGCTAGTGCCAGCAGCCAATTAGCTTAGCTTAGAACAAAGAGCTAGCAATGCTTAGTCGAAAGGTTTTAAAATCAATCTACCTCTAAAGCTCACTAATTGACACGTTATGTTTGCTTTATTCGTATAAAAAACGGACATTACTGTACCTGTACTGGATTGCACCAGCTGTGTGCAAGTTCAAACGTAGCTTAGTTTGAACATAATTTCTTACTTAGGTCAGAGGTTACTCGCTACTAACATTTTAAGGGTTGCACCAGCTGAAACAGTTCCAATGTAGGCAGAAGTTACAACTTGAATCTTATACAGCAAGCAAAATATATAGAGTTAGATAGCTTTCTAATTCACAGCTGTTAATTGAACAATTTGCCAGTGTAGGCTATCATTATTTGTTTGTTATAACTTTACAATTTCATCCACCCAGTAATTGGGTACAATTATATTACCCTGTGTTGTAGTTGACGGTCTCACCACTCGATGTCACTGTTGTTATTTAGTACTAGCTTTAGATTAAGTTTGTATTTATCACCTAGTCATAATGTTTTGTCCTAGTTTACGTACTTTTTTTCGTTGTTTGGTGATTAATGTTAGCTAGGCTTAGCCGTTAGCCTGTTCAAAGATAATTGGGCACGAGAGACAACACGATAATGTTATTAGCCACAGGAAGTGAAAATGTAATTTTGGTTAGTGTGGACTTTACACCAGAGTATCTAAGATGAACATTTCCATTGTGCAACCTAACATCACCACAGTTTTAATGTCAAACTAACTACTTTACTTAAGAGAGAACTTACATATAGCTGGTGCAACAGGCTGCTGACCTTTTCATCTAACTCTGCAAGAAAGTGAAAAAGCCTATATCCCCAAAATGTTGAACTAGTCTTTTAAAAAATAGCATTTTGACAGAAGTAGAATAATTGTTATGACTTCATCTGCTTTCCGCAGAAATTACAACCAACTACTTCGGCAGTAATAAACATACAGTTATGTTGCTGATGAATCAATTTCCACACAACTCAGTGTGGTAATGGCAAAACACACTGCATTAATGCCGATTACTGGTTGGTTTATTTCTTCATTCAGTCATGTATTTAGATTTGGAAAGGCCATGATATTTGAGTTTGTTTGTTTTATTACATATCCAAGGAAATTGTGACAGTTTCCCAACTCTGTGCTGCTGACAAAGTTTAATCGATAACTCAATGTGGTTAGGTTATTGTGCAGCACACATAAGTAAAAGATAATGAACAAGACAACAGATGACTGCATGCTGTCTTTTACACTGCAATTGTAAAGAAATACGGTGGATATAAAGAGTCTTTGGGCTTATCAGATTTGCTTGGTTTGTATTAAATGTATGTTAAGGCAGCAGTTCTACTTCTGTGTGTGTACATTAGTTAGCTTTAGAGGTGCTGGTAGGCTAGCCGTCTCCCTCTGCTTCCAGTCTTTATGCTAAACTAAGCTAATCGACTCCTGTAGCTTCATATTTAGCATACAGATATAAAAGTGGTATCAATCTTCTCATCTAACTCTTGAATAAGCACTGGCACCATTTATTTAAAAAGCCATAGCCCCAAAGGGGGCTAGCTAGACCATGTAGCATCTAAATGTGACCAAAATCCTAACATCCATTTTAAAAAGGAACAGACAAGAAGTGGGGCCCTCTTAAAACAAGAGTCTGTGTATAACAGTACTTCTTATATATACAGCAGTATTAAAATAAAGAGTCTCGACATTTGTATCCTCTGTATTTCCACAAAAGACTGTTCTTATAATATATTTTACAGTATATTACATAAAAGGAAAATGACCCGGAGGAATTGATGTGAATGGAAGGGAAGCCACACTGGACCAACTTGAACATTTAGTTGTTACTTATTGTGTTCACTTATTTATAATATTTCTGATGGTTTATAAGATGTTTAGAATATTTACTTTAGACAAACACTTTGCTTTGCATACGTATTTTACACACTCTACTTACCCCAAACGATTAACGTGTCCACTGACAGGTCACATTAGTTACACTGATATTTGTCTTTGAATGTTCCTCCAACATGCCAATAAAGCATTGTTTGTCCCACACAAGAGAGTCATGTCTTTAATCTCTACATGCTTGCTAGTCAATCTTTTTGCTTGTGTCAGATTTGTTTTTAGAGAGGGATTTAATGGGATTTTCAGGTTGGTTCTTTGGCCTGAGAGATACCAGAGAACCAGGTGAAACTGTGTAATACAGTTTTTCATCCAATACCCTTTTCTATGGGCAATAACTTAGCATTTGCATGACTGTAAAGTGTTTGACAAGGTATGTGTTTGAACATGTCTGCAACAAGAACCGTATCACAATTAGAACAACAAAGTAATTGCAACAACACAGTGAGACAGCATGAAGACAACAGACACATTTTAAACAGCTGTAGGGTTTGTTGTCTCCTGGGTGCTAAAGTTTACTTTGACAGAGATACAGTATTACATTGTAATATGAGCTGCCGTACTGCTGACATGTCTAGTCCTGAATAACAATGAATGAGTCAAATAAACCTTTTTTGTTTTTTACTTTGGTTATAATAACAGTTGGGGCAGGTTGTCTGGGAGCTTAGTGATCAGCTGATTAGAACAATATGCCAAGATCCAGGTGCCAGTGCCTGGTTCAAGGACAACGGCAGGATTATATCCCTATCTAACGTGTTTTTCTAGATGTGCAAACATAATGGAATAGCCCCTTTTTACACATGACATGAATGTACAGAATGTACAGAGAAAAAAAGAGGAAAGAGGAGGTGCCCTGGTGGCCTCATCCAGCCCAGCCCCTCTAAAAGACACAATACTGGCTTGATGCATGACCTTTTTCGGTTTACACTGTATTTCGTGCAGTTTTTTGCAATTTAGCAATAATCTTAACTACCACAGCCAACTGACATGCAGTGGACCTGGGAACCCAGGGCAGGTGCCCACTTTTCTTGGTGAATAAAAGCGTATAATAAAACGAGATATAGTGTAAGAATTGGATTTATAGGTAGGCAGATTTTGAAGGAGCTCAGTAAACAAATGTGTACTATTAAACTAAGTTTAATATATGATTAAATAAAGGATATTATTTCAATATAACATCTAAATGTATCGAAAGGAGTAAAATATCACGGAAGTGGTTTCTCTCTCTCTCTCTCTCTCTCTCTCTCTCTCTCTCTCTCTCTCTCTCTCTCTCCCTCCCTCTCACCCCTCCCCTCCCCTCCCCAGCATTCCACACATGCGGAGAAGCAACAAGCTACCGAACCAGCAGCAACAGCTAGCAGCCCGCAGCCAGCTCTTTCAGGGACGCGGCGTATTAACATGCAAAAGTTTAGAAACACGGATTCCCTGATTTGAGCAGAGACAAGAGCAGCGCCTAGTGAAACCCGAGACGACTGTCGAAACCATGGGTCATCGCTGGATTCCGCAATAGCTAGTTATCTGCGTTATTTTGAAGCTTCAAATGTGTGAAAAGTCGCTCGGTCTCGCCTCGTCGTTGAACAAGATGGCAGCAGCAGCAGCAGCAGCATCGTTGCAGGATTTGACTGTGTTGCGGGTCCTCGTTGCTAGCCTGTTCCTTGACGCTCTGTGTGATATGATTTACAGTTCTTACTGAAGGTATGTGGCCCCATCGGACTAAAGTGGTTGTCAAATACGTTTTCTGTATTACGGTTGTGTTTGTTTGTTTTATTGCTCGATTTTAACGTTGGAAGGTCTCAGAGCTAGCTTGTTTGCTAACTGATAAGCTAGTCAACTTCAGTTTGTTGCCTTTGGCAGATAAGTGCTAGCAGCGAAAGCTACTTAGTTAGATCTAACGACGAATATTAGGCTAGTTATTCAATGGTGTTTTGCGAGCTTGCACATGTTTGTGTTTTCATTTTGGGTAACTTGAACCATGTATTCTGTGGGACATTACCTTAGATTGAGTAAAAGAATGTATTAAGTAAAAATATAATGCAACACGCAACATCTGTCTCAAAGCACGTGCAAATTGGCCAATTTAGTTATTAAAGTTAAACTTGAGTAAGTTACACCTATCAAACAAACTATAACAACACACCCATTATTTAGCTGCCTGTCAATTTAAACATAAGTTTCAACAGGTGTCTAGGCTGGTGTCACCCTTCCCCCAAACACACACACACACCACCCCTCCCATATGTTAACTGTCTCCAAGATTGATCATTAACATATTGCATGCACAGCTGGCGTTCTTTTACAACGGTGAGACACACACATGCAAACAGCCATGTGTCATGGCTCTCCATTTCAGGCCTGGGTCTTGTCGCCCTGTGGGATATCAAGCTACCTAGTTTGGCAGTGAGAGGATGGAGCAGGGGGTATCACAGCTGTGTTTCTGTTTGAGTGTCCTTTAAAGACTGATGGGTATGGCACCTTGGCAAGCATACACAGAGTGACCTATTTGCACCCACCAGCCACATGGTGGTGGTTCTAATGCTTTATTGCCAGCAGCTTTTGTCAGTTCTTCAGGTAATTTATCGTTATTTTCCAGACTTGCACCTGTTTTTGTTGAACGAAGACAGTGGTTTTCCTACGGTGCATACAGCGATCTTTACTTGGCAATGGCAGAACATTGCTGCAGGAATTTTAATTACAACCTCAAATTTGCTGTATGGAAGTTATGACAAGCATACTGTTTATTCACCAGTTAGTACAGTAGTAGTCAGTTCAGTTTTGCGCTTTGAATACTGGTAACATTGTTCTGACTAGAGTGTTGTATATTTTCCTTGGTTGAAAGAAAAGTGTGGACATATCAATGGTTGTTAATCTCTGTCAGCGGCATATCTGGTAAAATTTACCAGCCCTGTAAGTCATGAGAAGTGAAGTGAGTTGTATTGTCATGTTGACGTTAAGGCACACCCCTCTGCCTGTCTGAGCCTGTGTGAGGCAGATCAGTGGTTCGGAAGGCCACTTGCTCTTAGCAGGCCTTTCTCGTGGAACAGAACTTTGTGCTTCTAACATGACCATCTTCATGAGTGCGTTTGTGTCTAATGTGTGATTTAGCCTTCAAACGGGAAATCACCCGTGTAAACCCAGTCAGGCACAGTCTCTGTCTCTCTTTGGAAGTATTCAGGAAGTGTGGCTGACAGGCTTGGCCTCGGCCTGTTTTCTGCCTGTTATCAGGGTGTCATGACATGCTGCAAGGAGAGGAATGTTCCTTAAAATCATTTCAAAAGAAGCTTTAAAATATTGTTTGCAATTGGAAATAGTCTATTGTTGAAAATGCGATCCATGACGTACTGCATTTAGTATTATATGCTTAAGGAAATACTTGTTTCTACTGTCACAAACGGACAAGACTAGTATATGTGACACTGATCAGATAGTACTGGATGTGTTAACAGTTGAAAAAACGCATGGGGTTGATTTTTACCTCCGGTTAGGGCAACATTTACAGCGCAAGTGGTATTAAATAGACCATGAGTCAGATATTTGCTTAAGCACTTTTCAATTAAACACACAGATCTGTGTTTAGTTGCAGTGCCTGTGCTTTTCTTCTCCTCTTTTGTGTCTCCAAGTACCAGAGAGGGTGAGTAATACTACAGGCTAAAGAGTGGATAATTCTGTCTCGTTTGCCCATTGCAGATGATGATTTGACTGTGTTTGTAGGACAGGCAGACATCTGAACATTAGTCATGTATGCATGTGGGTTGTTTCAAGTGTAAACTCAGATGTCCGATATGGGTCACTTTTGAAATGTTGTAAAGATGTGGTTGACTTGCAACATGAACCAGCAACTCCCATCTGCAGGCTTGTTTGAATGTAAATTTGATGACATTGCCAACTGAGTTATATCAGTTGAACTGCAGCATTGCACAGGCCATAAATAGCAGCCATTACAGAACAGAGTTGGCTCCCTTGGATACATTTACTTAAGTGTTTGATCAATTCTGATTTGGATTTTTGAAGCAGATCAAAATTGAGGATGTTGCTTGGTGGTCATCACATTAAGTATCAATAATATATCAATGTGAATGGCTCATAAAAGTATATTTCTGAAGCATCTCAGGCAGAAGGTTATCAGTCAAAAATGTCAGTTACAAAACAGTCATCATGCTTCATGATGTATTGTATCCCACTGGGGTTCTGTTTGCTTTGCTGTTCTACTTTCTGCGAAACTGACCCTCCAGTGTAGCATGCAGGGACGGGCCAGAGATGCAACGGGCTTCCCCCATCTCTGATTACAGTAGGCCAGTTCCCCTTCCAGTTAGAGTTACGTGATGGCTTCGACGTGTATTCACTTTGGCAGCTATTATGACAGCTTTATTTAGAGCGCAATCTCTCTCAGGAGGACGGTGATAAGAAGGTGCTATTTTGCTTTTAACCAGTTCTCTGTACACATCATTTTAGTTAATGGAATATCTGTACAGTGACTTTGAGCAGTGTTTTTTTTTCTTCTTTCTTTCTTTGTTTATCGTAGGCCATCTCAGCACATTAAATCATTATGTAGACTAATCCTTAAGTTTTAAAAATGTCACTGTGTCGGCTTTGCTATACCCTTCACTAAATGCTGGGCATGGCTTGTGTTTTCTTTATCTCCGTTCTTTAGGTATGGCCTCACAGGTCTTGATTTACCCATCACACCTGCACTCAGCTCAAACAAGTGCCTTAGGAACTAGCAGCAGTGGTACCAGCAGATACAGAGACGGAGCTCACCGCAGTAATAACACCAGCAAAGCCTTTCAGCACCGACTCCCGCCCAAGACCTATGTGATCGGAGTGAACTACGGTATCGCCTATCCCAACAACGTTATCCCCTCGTCAACCGTTGCTGATTCACGAAGCCTGCACATTAGACTACAGCCCGAAGAGGGGGAGGAGTGGGCATTGCAGACTGTGGGATTACAGACAGAGGAGAGCTGGGAGAGCCAAAGAGAAGGTCCAGCTGGCATCCAGGAGACTCTTTGCCAAGGTGGAGGCCCACAGGAAGTGAGTCTTCGTAGAGACAGTGGTGGAACTCCGTCAGGAGGAGGCTTGGACTGTGGCTTACTGAGGAGGGCCTATATGAGAGCAGACCAGGACGAGGGCAGAAACCGATACGTCAACCTTCTAGACACAGGTGCCACCCAGAGATGTGAACAGAGCGCAGGTGAAGGTGGAGAACATCTGCGGGAGAACAGCTGCATCAGAACCATGCAGATAGTGGAGGAGGTATCTGCTATACCTTCACTTCCTCCCCCTGTGGCAATGTTGCAAACCAGCACTGGGAACAATGCAGACACTGTCAGAGTAGGGGGTGGAGGGACGCTGCCTAGCCAACATAACAGGGTTGAGGCGGTGACTGGCATGGGAGGCGGGATGGATAGGACCAAAGTCAGGCCTAATGGCAGTACTGAGGCCGTGGCGGGAGCTGCAGTGACCAGGACTGGATCCGGAGATGGCGACTATCAGTTAGTTCAGCACGAGGTTCTGTGCTCCTTGAAGAACAGCTACGAGGTCTTGGAGTTTCTGGGTCGTGGCACCTTTGGTCAGGTGGTGAAGTGCTGGAAGAGGGGAACAAATGAAGTGGTGGCGGTCAAAATACTGAAGAACCACCCATCCTATGCACGTCAGGGCCAGATTGAGGTGAGGATTTGTTTTTGTTGTGAGTAGATCAAGTCTGTTGTTGCTGGTGTTTGAGTTGAAATTGTGGATTAACTGAAACATTTGCTGGTACACCAGCAGACGACAACAGAAACACTGCTTATATTGTAATTTTTTATTACAAGTGAGGCAGTTTGATATCTCTAGATGCTAAAGAACTGTCCTTTTACTAACGTTTTCTTCTGGATTAGTTTTTACACTTAATTGTCTGAACTGATCCTGTGTGGTCCCCCCCCAGGTGGAGATCCTGGCCCGGTTGAGCAGTGAGAATGCAGATGAGCACAATGTGGTGCGTGCTCTGGAGTGCTTTCAGCACCGCAGTCACACCTGCCTGGTGTTTGAGATGCTGGAGCAAAACCTGTATGACTTCCTTAAACAGAACAAGTTCAGTCCACTGCCACTCAAAATCATCAGGCCTATTCTGCAGCAGGTGACGTCTACACACATAAAACCCTTCATGCAGAGTACACATGCCCATTGATGCAAACACAGGGGCACATAGAAGATAATGTTTTGAGGCATGACATCTCCACATGTTTCTTTGCAGGTGGCAACAGCTTTAAAGAAGCTGAAGTCTCTGGGTTTGATCCATGCCGACCTAAAGCCAGAGAACATCATGCTGGTGGACCCCTCCAGGCAGCCCTACAGAGTCAAGGTCATTGACTTTGGCTCTGCCAGCCATGTGTCCAAGGCTGTCTGCTCCACGTACCTGCAGTCAAGATACTACAGGTAAATTCTACATTCAGCCAAATCTCTGTATAATCCACCATTCACTAAACAGAAAAACCAATGGATCCAACTGTTATTTTTCTAGTACTGCAAGGGAGTCCCACTGCAGCGTGTGAAGCTTGAGTTCACCGACATACCCATTCATACCTTTTGTTAGGGTTCTTCTGTTACTCATCAAAGCTGTGATCAGGAACATTCATTCGACTGGCTATGACATGATATTTTCATCAATGCATATATTTAGAAATTACAGTGTTGAACTTGGGGCCGTATTCGTAATTTTCAACTCTTGTCCCTAGTTGGGCTTTTAAATACATTTTTCTGTATCATAAAACCACTATGGAATTAAGTGTAGCACTACATTGACAGTTTGTAGCTGATTGGGTTTAAATGGCCATTTAGGATAAACCATAAGTCACATTACACCATCGACAAAGGAGAACTGGCCCAGGGGTGAAAGTGAGATGTACTTCCTTGTGATTTGTTATGAGAGAAACCAAAAAATAAAAGTGAAAGTTGCACACCTCAGAAGAAACTCGGCCTGTTCAAATAGTACAAAATAACCAGGAATCACATTCAAAGGGTAGGTTATTTTTAGGAAGATAAGGTATGTCAGGAAGTGAAATGTCCTGTTATTTATCATCATGATATGCCAGATAATGAGTTATTCCCGTGGGTAATGGTTGTTGTGTGTTTCTCAGTGTGTTTCCCACAGGGCTTAGCAAAGTCTTGCCCCAGCTTTATGTGTTAAGGCCTTCTCTCACGTTATGTAATGTAAATTTCTCACTCTCTCACCCCCCTTATTTTCTGTCTTACACTTTCACCTGCTCTCAATCTGTTTGCCCTGCTCCCTCACTCTTTTCTGCCTGTACGCATGTTTGGACCCTTGCACATATGTCTGATCTGTGTTCAGCGTGTCACGCCCCAAAACGCTGCTGCTCTTGCATAATGTGCAGAGGAACGGAGATGTTTATATGAGGAACAGCGTCATGAAATATTTGGCATTTCTCGCAGGCTGGGGCGAGAAGGAGAACGTGCTTATGAAACGCAGCCCGGATTGTGAACTTCATCACACATTGTTGTGCAAAAGAACTTTAGTTATTAAGCACTAAGCTTACATTGTATGTACAAACATAGTGTCCACTTTGGAACACTCATCGTGGACTTGTTGCCCTTTTGAAGTTAGCAGTGTTTAATGATGTCTTGTTTCCAAGACAGTGTATTTCTTTTTCATTCACCACTGGAAAACAGGCTGGCATCGTCATTCCTTTATGCTCTTGCTATCAAGTTTCAGCAAGAAGGTAGATCGGGTTGAGTAAACTATTGCAAGCTCTTAAAACATTGTGCAATCAATCAATTTGAGCAGTATCGGCGACGCTGAGATCATAGTGCAGTTAAAAATGGGCTGGCACTAACTTTTTAGGGAGGTCACTCAGGACACAGAAGGCCAGGGAAGAATGTGGTATGTGAAAACCCACATTTAGATCCAGGAAAAAAACAACATCCAGACATGTCTGGGTGTGCTCAAATGTGTGCCCCTGTCCACCAAACAGTTGGCCAAGGCTGGACACTTCATGTAGCTTAACACAAAGTACCCTAACCTGCCTCACTATAACTCAATTCCGATGTGATAAAGAGGTTCCCTTTCTAAGGATGGAAAATTGGTTTGTCAAGATTGTTTACTTTATCTGCTGGAGCCACAAAGCTATATTGAAATCTGAAGTGTAACATCTGGCCACATTTTGCCGTGGCAACCGGCAGTGTGCAACAGTTTCAATCTATTCTTTTGACTACGTTTTAGCTTTGCAAAGCATCTTTTATCGTGCCTTTTGTCAAATAATAGAGGGCCACTGGGATGAAGGGTTATTCAAAGAGTACAGACACAGTAACTCTGTGGTTTATAATGGTACACCAGCACTTCCATCCAGAGTCTTTTCTCTTTATTTGCCTTCCATCCATCCAGCCTTCCTTCCACTGTGTGTTTGTGGGAGTTGGTTTAGCCGTGACGGCAGCTGGTGGTATATACACATTTGTTGTTTACTTTGTGCATCTGTAGGCCTGCGTGTTAGCTTGCTTAGGTAAATATCTGTATTCAAAGGGAGATGTCACCACACTGTTTTGCACTGCACTATTTTTCTTATCTGGTTATGTAATTTGAGTCCCAGTGCAGTTTGTCTGTCTCGCTGTGTCGGTGTCACTTTGCTGATAACCTGGTGTACAAACAGAGTGGTTTGCAGGACACAGTGTCTCCTCATCTCTAGTGCTCATATTGCATACTGACTGTACTATATTGTTACCAAAGTAAGGCTGTTAAGAACTGCTGGCCTCACCACAGTGGGTAGGAGGAGTATTTTATTTATTTCTTCTTTTTTTTTTTTTTAACAGCTCTGGGGGTTTCCATGGATTTTCCAGAACCATATGTAGTTGCATTGCCAGCAGTGTGGCTTTGATGGAAAAGCCAGTTTTTAAACCCACAAAGAGGGAGCAGTAAAGTTTAGGTTGTTTTAACACTCTTGTTAAAGACCAAAATGTAAAAATACTAGTTGTAATTCCATGTTTAGAAGAGGTGGTGTGCACTCAGTCAGTCGCCCCATCCCATTCAACCTCTGCACACCCAGGTCCCGCTACCACGCGTTCCTTAGCTGGTCCAGTGTTTGGGGATTTATAGAGCTAATCATTGTGTAGATAGAAGAGACCAGACCTGTAGTGTAGGCAGTCAGTGATGTTGGGGGTAAATTTGGAAAGGAACAGAAACTTTTCTAAGTGTCTTATCTACTGAAAGAAGTGTGTCCTGGGTAGGTTGAACTCCTGAGTTGTTGAAAAGAAAGGAAAATGTTGTATCTGCATAACTTTTCTTGTATGAGAAACGATGGGATTTGGATGTGATGTCTCCCATTCAGGGAGAGATGAACATTCAGTGGAGACAAAAACAAACTTTTGTATGTTACTTTCCCAGTAATAGCAAAGGAAAATCAGTTTTTCTGGTCTTTATAGAAACACTCTTCTACAGGAGAGCGTTTCTATACAGGGACCTTTTATTTCCCCATATAAAGGATAAGATTAACATTTAAGATAAATATAGGTAAATTCAGAAATAAATAAAGTGGGGGGGACAATTATTTTAATTAAGTTAATTCGACCTGCAAGGAATAAAGACCACCTTGTAAAGTTTTCCTCGCAGCGCTCCATTAAAAGGCTGAAGTTGGATTTAAGGAGCGCGTTGAGAGATTGCGTGACTATTGTTCGTAGGTATTTAAACCTGTTATACTTTTTCCTAAATGGGACTGGGGAAGTTCGTGGATTGACAGGAAAAAATTTGCTTTTAAATACATTGAGTTTGTAACCTGAGAATTCACCGTGGCAGAATCACACCCTGATCTAAAGACACAATCATTTTTAAATCCTCGGGTGGGGAGTGTGTATAAACGATATGAAATAACTGTCACAGGTTATGAAAAGAGTTACGCCTCTACATAAAACCAGTTTAACCAACAGAGATAACTGGAGGCCGGACCGTCTCCTGTCTTTATCTTTTTTTGCCTAGCAGGAAAATTGAGGCTTGGGTTAGAGTTGGTAAAAGGATTTGGTAAACCTGGCTAGGAGTAGCGGTGATGGTAAAGTGGAAAACATCTTTAAAAACTTCTTAAAAAATTCAACGGGGAATCCATCAGGACCTGGGGATTTCCCGCTCTGCATAGCTGCGGCTGCTCCGGTAGAGTTGGTCACCAGCTGATGGTAATTCTTTGTTGTTAAAGAAGGAGTTGATTAGGCGTTTGTCTCAGCATTCTGAGGAACACAAGGATGTGGACGAACAATCATTAATGTCTGTCTTGTGATAGTTAATATGCTTCCTCCAGTGTGGGATGTATATTGTGTTGTATCACCCAGAAGCGATGGATGCTAAAAGCTTGCTATCATTCTCGCCATGTTCATAAAACTTCAATAGCAATCGTTATTCCTTGGAGGTCGATGGCAGATCATATTCAGTTTGAACATGTATCCTTTACTTTACATATCAGGATGATGTGATAGAGCACACTGTTCATCCAGCCAAAGGAAGGGTGGTGGTGGTGGTAGGGTGGTGTTTTGATCCCTGGGTCCTCCTGTTTGCAAGTTGACATGTCCTCAAGTGAATGCTTATTCAGTTAGTCGTAAATTGTATTCATCTATAGATTCCACAACATTCCTAATGAAACAGATCTAACTTCCTTTGTCATTGGACCTTGTTAGTCCACAGCAAGGCACAGAGGATCAAAACGTATGCTGTAGTGGGCCCTTTTTTTTTCATTCACCTTCAGCAACCAAAAGTCTCTGGCAGGAGCTCTTCAATACTTGTCATGCTCATGTGTTGTTTCCATGGTAGCATGACACAGCAGGGCCCGGTGAGGTGACTGTTCTGTCTTGTGGAGGCTGGTGACGTAAAACAGCCTCCCACAATGAAAATGGAGCACTGGGCTACGTGAATAATTCAGCTAAGCAGATCAGGTGGAAGGAAAGACTGCTATCATCTTGGCATGCTTACAGATTTGGGCAGGTTGTGTTCGGCTTTCTTCATCTAGGTGTGGTTTCTTGGTTGCAGTTGTGTTACATTAGCTCCTAGTGGAATTGCAACAGTACATGTTGTACACATTTGTTGAACAATGGGATGCAGATATTCGTGTGTGTCTTTGCTAAGTTCTCTGTGAAAGGAAAAGGAAAGTTGAATTCTGACGAGTAGCCTGGGTCTTCCATCTAAAAGCATACGTTGATGTGTTTTACTGACTGACTCACACTCCGTAGTCTGAAGAAACAAGGCTAGAGGAAAAGTGGTTTTCACACAGCTGGAACTATTTGGGCTGATTTGGGAAGTCATGTGCGTGCGTGCGTGCTTATATGTATCCATTCGATTTAATTATAGTCCTGACGTGGACCCCAGCAAGAGTAGTTGCTACTGTGGTATTACCGAATTGGTATTAAAAAGTGGAACTGATGTTCTCCAGAGCCACAATATAACATGAGAAATGTTAAACTCCTCTCTCTCCTTTTTTCTTCTAATAAGCATTTAATTAGCAAACAAATATTAGTTTTTACCTGAGTTCCACATTAGTGAGAGACCTTTTGTATTAGTTTGCTTCTGTATTTTCCCTTTTTAATTTAATTTAACCCAAACTGGGGTAAGACATTTGTCCTAACTGACTTTGTTTGAGCGAGATTGTATTTAGTATTTAAGTTTCCTTACAGTCATTGTGGAATTTACAATGGGCGTGTGGCTTTTTGTTGGATTCATTCATTTATTTATTTGTTGCTTGCTTGTCTCCTTGACTCCTGTCATGCAGCCGGGTCCTCCACCTATTTTTCCTGGTTCACAGAGGCCTTTTGCATGGAAGTATTATATGCCTGGATGGTTTGTCATCAAAATCTTTTTTCCCCCAAAGATCAGTTTGTCTGCAGCGGTATTAATAGAGACCTTTTAATTTGTGTTGGTGTCCTGTGTGCAAGCATTTTGAAAATGTAACAAAGTAATCCCTTGCCACTTGTTTGATATTCTAGCGGTTGCTTTAGGGCTGTGTTGCTCTCCTTGCTCGCCCTGCGTGTTCACTCTCACGTAACTTGATCTGAGGATACATTAAGTAGTAATGCAGTGTTGGATTTGTGACCATCATGTGTACAGATGTTAAAGCACTGGGTTCACATGTCCTCTACTGAATCCTGTCTCACTTAACACACTTCGATTCTGTACCTGCTTGAAGAGTGTGTATCCATAGTTATCTGTGTACAGCAGCAGTGTGTTGCCATACAGTCTGCAGTGTTTGTTCCTGCTGTATCTGCTGCTCTCTAGTGTGACTAGTTAGTTCTGGAACCTGGTCTGGCTGCCAAACACCTGTGGGTGTGTTGCACGTGTTATGTGATGAGCTGTTACAGCTCATTGCTGCAGCTTTTATGACCCTGGCAGTATAGCTGGGGGCAATTATATATACACACACACACACACACACCTTTTTTAGGTTTATCCTTTCTTACTCGAATATGTGTGTGCATGTTTGTTTTTGCAATTGGCCAGTTATACCCAGAGTCTGTGCTGCTGCAGTGACGTCTGTGGAGAATATTTGTTCATCACCTGCAGTGAACACTAATCTCCTGGAGAGAAAGGCCCAGCTAATGTCAGTATGATGTCAAAATAATTTGCCAATACTGTAAAAGATATTGTTTAAAAATACTATAGTTTTCAACAGAATATTGCAGGGAGGCAACAGGCCACCGTGATACTGGTCAAAACTTTGTAACATTTTGTTCCTGTTTTCATGTGTACCTCCAGGATTAAGCAACAGCTGAAGATGTGATACCAAAGTGTAGTAAAAGCCAGACAGAAACTAATTTCTGTTTCCTCTTCTCAGGTCAGCATTGTAAAGTGCCTTCAGCTTTTTAAAATCTTCAGCAATTGCCTAATTCGGCCTTAGTTGATCTTTTAGTTTGTGCAGATTGAGATAAGCAGAAGTGAAAGCTGTGTAAGAAAAGCAACATCGTCTGTCGATTTTGTGATTTCGTGTTTGTCCGCTTATTCTTTTATATTTATTTTTTCTTTGCTCTTTAAATGAGTGTGTCTTGTCATTATCATCGTTTGTATTTTCCTTTGATAAAGTGTTTACATGTATCTGCTCTGTCATTGCTTAAGACCTCTGCTAGGTTCCTCTTTGTGTCCAAACAAAACAATGTTTTCTTTTTTTGTGGTTTGACGTCTCTGTCTCTTTGCAAATCCACCTCAATTGATCGTAGCATTTAAAACGAGGAAAACCACAATCCGCGTCTTATTCCCCGCTTTGCATGATTGTTCTGTAAATGTTTGAGGCCGTCTCCCCCAAGGCTCACGTGTTCCTCTTGATGGAGAAATAGGAAATGGCCAAGTGTAATTTCCTCTTCCAGTCCAAACAGGACACAAAGCACTGTGCTGTGAATGTGATGGACTTGACATGTGTAGTTGTGACTTACACGCACCACAGACACACACACACGCTCACAGTCATGCACACAGAGAATGATGGCCCCATTTATCACCCTGTAATACTATTGCATTATGGTCTTGCGTCTGGTTGTTGCTTGGCAACAGTCATTTCCCTGTGGTCGTCACAGCAATGGTTGCTATTTGCAGCTCTGTTGCTCAGCTGCCTCGTCCAGGCCTAATAGCCCATTGTTTTTATCTGCTGCCTCACACTTCTGCTGCAAGATTACTAGTCCCATTTGAACTGTGTAAGTGACAAAGTCCATTTGTCGCAAGAGATTTGGTTCTTTGTTCCAGTTGCTTCTGTTCAGTTTGAGATCTCTCAGTAACCTGTTGTTGATAAGACTAAGTGCTATGCTTCGTGGTATTCTTTAGCTTCACTTCATTTTTACTTGTTTTTAAAAAAAATAATAATTTAATAGGTAGAATAGAATCATATAAAATGTAAAACTTTTACCCTAATATGAGTGGATATTTGTGACATTTATTCAGAGTTTTCAGTTTGAGTCAGGTGTGTGGTACCTTAACCATGACCGTATGAAACATTAGGAACAAACGGTTCTAAACTATATGCATGAGGCCTCATCTGTCTTCTGCCTATAGAAAGCTATAGACCTGTGACCTAGACAATCATACAACTCTACTTCTTCATAAAAATCGTTTTCATTTAAACCACAAGGTTTCAGTTCATCTGCCTTTTAAAACATAATTCTTTGAGTATGACGTTTAAAATGTTCACGGAAATACCAGAAACATAGCAACACCAACACAACAGCCTGCAGTAAGTTCTTACGTTCAGTTTTTGTTGGGACTGTGGCTGAAACGTGTCGTCCCTTCTTTGCAGTCAGTTTGGAGGCTGCAGTACGTGGTGGTGGTTGGTTTGGTTACCTGGTTTTAAGACATGTTAGAACATCAAGTGGAAAAGCACTAGGAAGATGAAAATGATGTGTTGACAGCGTGTGCACAGAGTGGCCACATTGATCGGGCTGCATTATTTGTAGAAGACAGGTGGCAACACACATTGTATGTACAGTCTAAAATGCAGTGGTTTAGAGCAGCGGTCCCCAACCTTTTTTGCGCCACGGACCGGTTTAATGTCAGACCATATTTTCACGGACCGGCCTTTAAGGTGTGGCGGATAAATACACAAAATAAAATGATACGACCGGCATAAAAACTGTTTTTTTTCTAAATATAATAATAAACGTGAATCCA
>JAVQJL010012167.1:0-11593 GCA_036024295.1 Nannoperca obscura
CAATTGATAATGCTATATAAAAGCAAGACAAATTCAATACAAAATTACTTTAATTCATTACTTTATTTAAGATTTATTTAAAGTTTTAACAACATCAAAGGCCACTTTTCTATAACAAGGCCTATACCGTCATATGAACACATAACTGACTCTTACTCTTCACAGATCCAGCCTACTAGGTCTACAACTTAACATCCTACTTATCAATGCTGCATGGAAATATGAACTTCTGTTCCTTCCGGCTGTACCACCAAGTTTTGTGGTGTGGGTAGTTTAGTAAAGATAGTTTACAACATCAAAGGACAATTTGCTTAAACAAGGCCTAGTGCCGCATGAACACATACTGAGCACCTAATCATCTGCATCTGAATCTCTTCACAGATTTGGCCTACTACTGAACATCCCACTTGTCAAATTACCCCAAGCCCACCATTTTGAAAAAAATTAATTCCCCAGCTGTTTTGAGCTAGCATCATACTAACTGTATAGACTCATGGTGTAGCTTACTAAAGCACTAAAACATGTGTGAACTAATTTCAAAGTTGTCTATGATTGTTCAGACACAGCCATCAAAAAACCTTGATCATAGAAATTTTACTTTGGAGGGCAAAACAATTGTTTTTTGAACTTAAATGTGCTTAACTCTTAAGTCATGTGTCTCCCTTCTTTGCAGGATGAGTGAAATTAATGCCTCTTCAAAAATATGTGGTCACATGACCAACTTCTTCTATGGTTTTCTAGATAACAGGGGTGGCACTACTTGCCCCGTGGCACAAATTACACCACTGGTCAGCAAAATATGGCGAGACTGGCTGTCAGAATATCTGTTGAATATCAAACTTAAAACTAACTTTACCACGGTCTTTAACCGATGTTTAAAACGTTACAGAGGTGGCGACCACAACTAACCTGGTGTCTCTAACACACAGTGTACCCCCACTTTCCTAGTCCGCTAACACCACCCACCAGACCACTAGATAATATACAAATGGCCGTGAAGCCTCAGAAGCGCGGATACAAGGAGCTACGGCTCAAGCTGGAAGTCTTTCACTCCGGGCGGCAGGTGGGGGTGCGGCTCTCCCACGTGTCTCCAGCCTCTCTCTCTCTCTCTCTCTCTCTCTGATTCCCGACGGTGGTACCTCAACGGTTTCTTTCCTTCTCTTAGCTCTCCACTTCCATGTCGCTTTAGCCCGCAAACGAGGCACCAGACTGCACCGGTGGAGATACTCAGCCGAGCAGACGCACCTGGAGTGTACACGGAAAGGGGGGGGTGGGTCCCCACGAAGGTTCCCCACACACAAACGTATCTCGTTGATGGTGTGGTCCTTGCAAGTGAATGGCAGGTTGGATCATGGGAAGTTTTAGATTGTTGCTCATTCTGCCTCTTCACAGGAGTGTAAAGCCTTCAGAGAGTTCAACAACATGCCAGATGAGTCACTTATAAGGCAGGATTTCCAACACCTTCACCTATACTTCATGTAAAGGAAACTTCCCACCAAGAGCAGAATGACAACAACAGCAGCAGCAACAACAACAGCAGTCCAGTGGTTGCGGGACATCTCTGTTAAAAGAACAGACATCGACAGACAACACTTTATTTTATCTCAAGGGGCCAATAGTTCATTCATTCAAATAATGGGATTAGACGTGTTTAGCACCAATAGGCATTTTCTTTGGCCTACAAGTCTTGAATCATGTCTGTAGAAATCTACAACACAGGTTTTTTTTAAAGATAACTGTGTGTACCTCTTCCAGGATGTCATCCATATGAGACAAATACAAAACTACAATTTCATTTATGACTTGAAGTTAGTCCCTACCTCCTCCATCCAGATCCCCAGGTTTTCCAAGGCATTTGGCTGTAAAAGAAAAAAGACATTCTTACATCAGAACACTGGGTAAACGGGGGGAAAACAACATTTATACACTGTTATAATATAAAATGATATAAAATACCCCTCACATATGAAGTCTAACAGGTAGTGATACTTACTGGTGCAGTTTGCCTCGTATTTTATTCCCTAAGCAGAAAGAACAGAGGAGCAACGCTCAGCAGCTCAACAATCACATATTCAGAGTTTCACCACTTAAAACTCACAAAAACTGAAGTTTTATGACTTCTCACATAGTTCAGAGCATCTAGCTCGATTTTGTGTGTCGGCACTCAGCCTCTCTTGTGTTGGTCAGTGTGCAGTTTGTGTTTTGTCCACAGTGGAATACCTCAGAGATGCAGTCTCGCATGTAGTGGATCAACTCGGAGCAGTTCTTCAAAGCAAGACTCCTGTTGGTCGTCATGTCCACCAGCGCATCCGTTTTCTCCTTCTGATTTGCTAAGACTTTGTTCTTAAGTCAACACAAGACAATCAAATGATAACAGCTTTACAAACTCCTTCGGAATGATGGTTCCTGTGAACAGACACACGTCTCTGCACGTCTCCACCAGCATCTTCTTAAACACTAGTATGTAAAAGTGTATTTGTAAACCCAGTGACTACTGCCGAAGATGTGCCTGACATCTTGTAATGCTTTAACAGTTCCCAGGCCTTTTTCAGTACCATTTTGATGTCAAAAATGTAACTAATAACATCATTACCACCCAATGAAATGATCTACAAGCTGCACTTAAACTGCAGTCTTACATTGTCTGATATTTTTAATGATTCTTGAATTGTTTTGATTCATTCCTTATTTAATGTGTTGTTTCTGTCTTCGACTGTGTTCTTGTTAATATTTCTTGTTCTCAGGTCTCTCTTAGAAAAGGGATCTTAATGTCAATTAGTCTGCCTTGTTAAATAAAGCTCACTGACACATTAAATCTGAACACGTTACCTATTAGTTACACCTGCGCTTTTCCTGCAACAGGAAGTTAGAATGCCATGTGAAAGACTTAAGTATGTGTCACAGTGTCTGTTGTAAAGATCTGCCTCTTTTGCCTCTCTGTCCCTCCCATCTATCACTTCCCTCATGCTCATGCATTTCCTGGAAACTCTCTGGACTTGCCTTTTCTATGCCTTCAGACCTACCCACAGGCTCTGAAACCTACCCACAGGCTCATGCCCAGGTTTCCCCTAATCAGCCCATCTCCCCCTGCTCCTGGCCAGATCAGCAGTGTGACTCAGTGTGTTTCGCTTGCCTATTGCCTAAAGGCCTATTCCTGTTCACCTCTCTCACTTACTCCTGTTTGGACTTGGTATCCATTCGAGTAACCTTCTTTATTCATCATTTCTTCAAGTAATTAAACCTGGTGCCTGTACTCACTTACCTGACAATAGGATAGTGTTTAGTTTTTTGGACTAAATAAATCTGGCTTGTCTAACTTACATTGCTGTCCTTCCACTGGTAATGGCAGTTGGTTCCATTAAACTCTGGGAAACTGTAACGTGTCTGTCCACTGTCCTGAGTGACGGTGCAGGAAACATCCTGTCCACTGACATCATGTAGAGAGACAACTGGAGAAGAGACAAAAAATCCCTGTTAGCTTATCTGCTAATAATGTGTTTTTTGGGTCCTTGTTGGGTGTCCCTACGAGCCCACTTTCATTTTATTTTGAGCGGTCTAATCAACTTTGTAACACCTGTGGTGTTCCCGGTCGAAAATGACCAGCATAGGAACTGAATGGGTAATACTAGATTATGTTTATCCATTAGATGGAAAACATCCGCATACACACACACACACACACACACACACACACACACACACACACATATTCCCCCACACATGAACCACACATTTCAGAACTGAAGGTGTCATTTATGTCTCTTTCTCACGCTCATGTGCCCACCCCCCCACGTGAACCACGCCTTACAGAATAAACAATGTATGATTATGATTATATTTGAATGATGTTTTGTTTTTGTTTTTATGTAAGAACATAATTCAAAGGTTAAGTATTTCCCTTTGCTACGTCTCTAACAATCACGCACGCACATGCACACACTCACAGCCAACACAGAGGATACGGCTCAGTGTGTAATACGCAACCAACGCATGATGGAGAATGAGCGTGTTTGACATGATGTCCACACATTCCAATCACCCTATCAGAGAAAAATCTGAGTTGTAGAAATAACTGGAAACTCAAGAGAGCCATGACATTTTGTTCTTTACAAGTGTATGTAAACTTTTGACCCCAACTGTAAGTGCCGTTCAAAGAGCTTCACACATAATAAGATACTATTATTCTTCTAAGACAGAACACGTGCAGACCGTGAAAACAACAGAGGAGAGATAAAGAACGTGATGTAGTATTCACTCCACCACGACGTCCTCCCGCAGGCTACAGCGTGCTGTGGTAGTATGCACATGTATTAGGGTATTACAACAGATTCGTGCTGTCACGCTAACGTCTTCATATTATATGTTTAATGCTTTTCCAACTAATTCCGCCTGTGAGGAAAGTAAAGCTGCTGTGCAAGTGTTCCCCTGCTGTGCTGAGCAGGTTATGAGTCATTCATCCAGATGATGCAACAATCAAAAGTCAAACTGCGATGCAAAGTTAGTGTTGCAGTTTACTCTTAATGCTATGCACTCTGGGATGGTTGGGATTCGAAAAAAAGTTACATTAGGCTACTCACAAAGCAAACTGTAGAGGAAAACCGGCCGCAACATCCTCCCTGAAGCACCAACATGCACCGAATACTTGGAGAAATGAGATCCCTGTGAGCCGCGGGGGGCGGGGTATCAAATCAGCGGTTGTGACGGCTCGGCGCATCTTAATGCTCCACCTACAGACAAACAAGCCCCACCTGTACTGGCAGTGGATGTCTGTGATTGGTTGATATCAAATCGCAGACGGGTGTCAGGTGCAACCAGTTTTTGATGCTTCAGTAAAGTTATCTGACAAACGAATTGATTTGCATGTATTTAATATCGTGTTTGCGGACACTACAGTGACATATCTCCACCTGTTAAGTGGATATGATCTACACATCCAGCAGTTACACGGCAACATTATCATTCATATCGTTTGTGTTTTCATCACCTGATGAATTTAAATCCATCATTCCCTCTCTTTTATCTTTGTTTTGTGTCTGAGCTCCTGAGTTAAATATGTGGCCCTTCAGCTGCTAAATCTCTGTCTGTGTCCGTCTGCTGTTTGGTGCTGAGCAGGATGTGTACGGTGGTTTTAAAAATAACACAGCTGCCTGCTAATTGTCTGCGGGTTCATCGCTACCAGTGACCCCTTCCACACTGATGTCCTGTGCGTTGCACTGCAGATGGAGGTGCAGATCTGTGTGAGCTTCAGTACACCATGCTTCATTCACCAGACCTTTTCTTCACCAGGCTGCAGGAGGCTCGCACTAACGTTAGAGGCATCCTGTGGAGTTCTTAATCACTGTTAATGCTATGGGGCCCAAGAGTGGGTGGTGGATGGGAGTCTGCAGGTGACCCACTGCTGATGTCTCACCAATAACAATGCAGTTTTCAAATGTATCCTGGAATCATCCTCACAAATGATTTAATGATGAAGGAAATGTATTGAACACTTTAATAAGATACACACAATATGTTTATATGAGAAAACAGAAAAGACACTCAAACCCCAAATAGCTCCTGATGGTTAGAGATGGTAACTCAGTGGTTATCAGCCTCATAGATGTGGGTTAGAAGGCCTGCTACACCTACTAGTCGGTTTTAAATGCTGTTATTGATTCACGTGGTTGATCACATCTGTATGAGACACACCGGGCTTTCAGTGTAAACCCATCTGTGTCAGGGTGGATGTGTCAAACAGGCCTTCCACCCAGGAGGTCAAGGTTCGTGTGCCATGGGAAACCAAAAGTCTTATTTAAAATGTTAAATTATGATCCTTTAAGAGCCTGAAAAATAACCCAACAAATGTATTGTGAAAACAACACATACCTTGCTACGTGACAAGCCTAGATCATCTGTGTTGAACCATGTACGGCTGTTTGATAAAGAATTACTGTACAAAATGTCTATTCAGGTGCAGAATTAAACTAAGAAGTTTAGATGCAGCCAGTGGTCTTTAATATCTGAACACTGTCTCTCACACACTGATGTAGTCACTCTTGTTAGAGAGCAGAGGCTCCGAGCTGCTGGGGTGTGTAGACGTTGCAGGCGGAGGCTTTGAACGGGTCGATGTAGCACCACTGCCTGTCCTTCACCAGCTCAATGGACAGCTCTATCTGCTTCTTCCCTGGCTTGGAGGACGGACATCGCTGAGGCCTTGAGGAGGCAGGAGAGGTGTCTGACCTGGAGTGGAGCACGTCGGGCTCCAGGTCGGAGTTTGGATCCCTATGGCCCTCTGTAGCCTCCCTCTCCTGCATCCAGGGTAGAGACTGGGGCTGGTGGCTCGCGGTCTTGGTGTCTGCTCTGTGTCTGGTGCCGTACACCGAGCTGGGCATAGGCCTGGCCTTGAAGACCTGCCGTTTCTCTTTGGGTCCCAGCTTCCCCAGTTCTGCCACAATCTTCGCCTCCCTCTTCCTCCTCTCTCTCTCCAGGAAGTGGAAAGGCTGTGGTGAAGCAGCAGCGGAGGCCTGGTTCCTTTTGGAGTCACGGTTATTGTTATTACTGTGACTTCTGCTTCTGTTGGATTGCTGACTGGAGCCACGGCCGATCATTTCGTAGAGAGGCAGGTGTATGTGCGCGGGAGCAGGTGACGCCCGGAACTTTTTCTGGCACTCTTGGAGCTCCTCCAGCTCCTGTCTCAGCAACGTGTTCTCCAGCTCGATCTCCGAGCGCGTCCGCACCTTGTGCCTCTTCCTCTCCTCCTCCCTCAGCATCATCTGAAAGGGTTTGGGCACGGTGACCTTGGAGTTTGACCTGACCCTGACCCCTGTTTGACTGGACAGTCTTCCCTGGAGTTTGGGACAGGAGGCTCTGGATTGGAAGCGAAACTGCTTCTGGGTCGTCGTTTCTTCTGGGCTCAGCAGGATGTTTCTGGGTGAAAATAGAAGAGAATGAAATGTGATACTATGTGTGAAATTCATATTAACTGCTAACAAAGGAGGCAACACACAAGAAAGCTTCAAGGAAACTTCCTGTCTGTCTCTTCTTCTGGGCTTCAACTCCGATAATAGCAAGATTTAAGAATTGGCCTCATACTACTGCACCAACCTCCCAAAGCTTCGGTCCTGGCCAGAAGTCCTGCTTGGACTGTCCAGCTCCAGCTCCAGTTCCCCCATGCTGTCCGCTCCACACAGCTCTGATTGGTCAGAACCGCTTGATGTCTCATGGAAGTCCAGTTCCTCCTGGGAATTGATCCTCTGGAGTTTCCTGGCAGGGCCAAAGCTGCAAGATACCAAGATTAGACATCAGAGAGAGACAGAAATTAACGTTAACGCTCTACTGTAGGAGACACCTTTTAACCTCTGACCTATTTGTTTGAACAACTGTACAACAGCTGCATGAACAGTACTACTAATACAAAATAATATCTATAATATTCCACTGTGCATCGTTAAATATGGTTTATTGGTGGAACTTTTGCTGCTGCTGAAGTGGCATTAAGTGACTACTCCTCCAAACAGACGTATGAATCTTAACACAACAGCACCGCCCTATGGATAAACATAGCAATAAAGATGTGTGTGTGTCAGAGGCTGCTTAAGGAAAGCTCTTTAAACTACACACACGGAAAAGCAGCTTGATGTAAAAGTCTAAACATCTTGCATTTGGAGCATGCGTCTCTTTTTTAATGGATCGCAGGACTTTATCCAACCTGATGGACAGTCTGGGCTCTCTGTTCTGTCCTCTTCCCAGACATGCGTCATCTTCCTCTCTGTGCCTCTCTCGGCCCTGGCTGATGTACATCCGCTCCAGCTCGGCCATGTTCCTCAGGTGAGCGCTCTTTAGCTCCTCCAGCCTCCTGTAGTACTCCTGGTTGGAGAAGTAAACATGCTGCTCCCTCTGCAGGCCGTAGATTTCCAGGGACAGGGACCTGCGGACGCTCCTGCCGGCTTTTCCTTCCTCGCTGCTCTCTGAGTCCAGATCATACTCCTGAAAGGTTGGAAACTGTCAACATGAGGCCGTTGGGTGGATGCAGCCAGTGCCATCAACATGATCAACTTTGCTGTTTGATTTTTAGCTGCATGATCATCTGATGAGGGTAAACCAAAAAAAAAGCCTCATCCCATTTTCTTTTACTGTGGTAAACATTTTATAATGATTGTCAAAGTTTCAAAAGTAAAATTATAATAAAATAAAGTCCTGCTGTAATTTAACTTTCTCCCAAATGAGGCGTTGTAAAAGGATTGACTAAGTATGGGAGAGTGTTTAATCACAAAAACCGTCTACCTGTAATTAAACCTAATAATATAATTATTCATACTTAACAAGAAATAATACAGCTTTATAATTAGGCAACTTTTTCTATATTCTATTGCACTTCCATCTGATTTCAATATGTTTATATATGCATAAAAACACAAAGTGGCACACACATCTTTTATTAGTTTATTGAATACCTGAATCTATTACAGAGGGGTGTGGTGACTAGATAACACATATAAAGATACTGTATTTATACTGTATCTATTTCACTCATTTACATGTTTAAAGAAGATAATGCAACATATTAAACTAAACTTACAACTATAAAACTAAAATCTAAAATAAATCAATATAAATCTAAATATATTGTAGCTTACTTATAAATTCAGTTCTCCTGCTTTGCATGAAAATAAAAAGCCCTCAGCAGTGTACGAGACTCAGTGAAGACTTTTGTGGATGACTCATTTGCTTGGATTAATAGATCCAATCAAAGTGATCACCTGCATTCATTTGAAATATGTACAAATGTTGGAGCTCCTTCTCATGAGGGATAGTACGCGTTCCACATTTACAGGCAGTTTGAAATGTAGTTGTTCTCTTTAAAGCCTCACCTCGCTGGTGCCGTCCTCATCTACAAAGTACTGCTCTCTTTCCCCTCCATACAAAGCCATGAAGTCCTCGTTTTCCAGAGAGGATGATCGGTGCACAGCTGCCATCGTGCGTCTTATTCTCCCGAATAACTGAAACTTCACAACCAGCCTGACGGAGAGCAGAGCCTTCTGCGTGTCCTCTGTGGCCTCAGTCTGCACACTGACCTGCTGAGCGAGTGGCACGGGTGAGTTAGAGCAGGACACCAGCAAAGATTAGCACACACCTTACTGACACACACACACACACACACAGACTGAAAGCTTTATCCTCTTATGATCAGCAGGAGTCGTGATTTTACAGTCGTCGGGCGTGCCTTTGGCCAGATGGTCCATATGGTCCAGTGGCTTTTTCACTTGAAGACATGATTCAAAGTCAGATAGATGTCTGTGTGGATGCTGCAAATCTGATTTACAGATTAACACAAGTGCTGATTTACAGGATCCTGCAGCTGCTGCAGGTCTCAAACAGTCTGCAGGAGGAGACCATACAGTAAATATATCACATAATATGAACCTTTATTAGTAACTGATCATGTAATATTAACTACTGCATTATATGAAAAAGCATCAACATTTCTAAGAGGAACATTGGATATTTTTATAGTTTTTGATAAATCACATAGATGAAGGAACTTTTTCCTTCATTTAGATTGTATTTATTTCATTTGTCAAAAATGATATAATGTACAAAAACACTTAGCTGAAATATAATCTACAATGACTCCTGTATTCTTCTTCCAGTCGTATTTCCAGCTTTGCACTATACAAGAAGCATCACCTCATCTACTAACACAGCTACACAGACTTCCTGTCAGAGTCACACAGGAGCACATGCAGTAGATATCAAAATATAGAGAATTATAGATACCTGCAATTCATGTGTATCAATAACTCCCATTAAGATATATAAGGGGTTCATATTCTGTGTGCAGCTTGTAGCAGAGAGATTCTGGAGGGTCAAACCTCAAAGATGAGACCTAAACAGTGAAAAAGGAAACCACCCTAAAACCTGTAATGCTTTCTGTGAATACTGACACATCCATGTTTGCACCAGGGGTCATACAAAGTCTTGAAAGTTTGGAAAATGCTTAATTTTATCCGTTATGTTTTCAAGGTTAGAAACATGCTTGAATTCAAATTTACTTCTTGGAAATAAAACGTCGGATTTTCAGCAAGACCTGGTTTTCTTCGTCAACACACTCAATCTTTCACATTTCAAATGAAACGATCCCATCGTCCCGGTGTTTATAGTAATAGTTAAAGGCTTTCAGATTCTTGAAACATTTTGTTTAGGTACCTTGAAAGTGCTTGAATATTGCTCTCGAAAAAGTTGTACGAACCCTGTTGCACTATTTTGATCACAGTGAAGAATTTTCTGTTTTCCAGAAAGCCTGTATGGGGATCAAAGCTCGAGTAAACTGTAGCTCCTGAGTGGGCTGTGGGATTATAATAGTGAGCATCCACTGTGTCAGTGTCCACTTGCGCTGCTGACCTCTCTGGCCCGGTGGCACACAAGGAAAGCTCCCAAACGTTTGCTTCTAAATGCATTAAATGAGATCAGGTTGAGTGGAGGCTGGCCTCAGTTCAGCTGAGAGATTTTTTGGGGGGGGGGGGGATTTGACAGATGAAGCCGCAGAGGAAAGGACACATGCCGAAGCCAAATGTGTTAATCTGTTTACTTAAGTTTCTCATCACTGTCACTACAAGTCTTCAACACCTCTCCCCATCTGTCTCCTGTCACCCTCTATTTCATCTCCCGTCCATCTGCCTAAGAGGCCGAGGCAGCAGGAGAAAGATCTGAAGACAAAGAAGACGTCATTAAAGCTAAATATCATACGGTGATGAACAGTTTAGGGCAGTGGTTTTTGCTTTTGACCCCTTACATTTAAAAAAGATCTACTTGTGACCCCTCATCACAGGTTATGACCAGAACATGTTCATGAGCTGAGAAGGGATCCGTCCTCCTCGCATTGTCTGACTTGAAGGATTTTTAGAGACTCAATAGGGTGAAAATATCCAGTATTTCAAAAGGAAAACATACATTTTACTCAGGTTTCTCTTGCCATCCCATAGTAGGGCCTAAGCCCCAAGTTGGTTTAGGAGAATCCATTACAAATATTAGTTTAATATATAATTTGAGTCACTATATAGTTGTATATGAATGTCAATAGGCTTAACTGCACACTCATTAATCAAGTAATGTCATTATTTACAATTATAAGATTAATTTCTCTACTTTGTGACTTTTTACTTTGTGTTTCTTTAGTTTTTCTACGGTGTGTTTGCTGGTTCATGCAGTGTGGATCATGTTAATGTGGGAGGCATACTCCAACCACTGGGTATGGCCACTGATCAGGTTCAGTTCTTCCTACAGCAGAAGATAAACCAGTATCTGTCCACACAGTGGAGCTGTTGTACTTTGTGAGATTCAGCTTTTCATTTTCCATTAAACTTACTTGCTTTACAGCTGTTGTAATATTGTTATAATCACCTGCTGTGCAGTCATCAGTGTAATCATTCTGAGCCCTGATCACAAAGACCTTTTTGATTTTACCTTGAAGTTAAGATATTTTAAAGTTATGGTTTAATGGTTTTGCAGTAGATTTTCTCTCTCTCTCTCTCTCTCTCTCTCTCTCTCTCATATTAAAGGGCTTTCTTGACATTTTCAGTTTTATTCAACAACACTGCAGAGAAAGTTTTATCTA
>JAVQJL010012169.1:0-20417 GCA_036024295.1 Nannoperca obscura
AGGGTCTGAAGTGCAAATAAAAAACAGACTGGATTAGAAAAAGAAACAGCAAAAGAATCAGTAAAATAAATGTGATTAATAAAAATGCAAGTGGTACAACAGAAAAGAGAAACTCGCTCCTAAATCTGTGGGAAAAGGTAAAACAATACAAACAGTTTCTGAGGTTTTCTCCTCTGTCAGCTTTTGTCCCAGCAGATGTGTACGCCCCCTCCCCCCCCACAATCAGCCAATAGAATCGCACAGTGAAAGTGACGACCAATCACGGCTCAGTGTTTTTGATCAGATTTCGACCAATAGCGGCGCAGTGCTGTGGACGTTACAGCAGCCGGAGATCACTGCAGTGCAGTAGCCAACCAGCAACCAGCAACCAGCAACCAGCTAGCCAACTTGTCTACTCAGAGAAATATGGATGAAACGATGAAACAAGTCAACGGGTAGGTTAAATATTATTTAATGTTGTTTATCTACGCCATTTTCTTCTTCTTTAAAACAGTGTTTGTCTTTCGGGTTATGTGTGTTGTTATAATTTTGCCCGCTTACGCCGAGTGCTTACAAACCTGTAATAAACCAACTTAGCCCAACTTAGCTAGCTAGCTAGCTAGCTAACTAATTGAATTGGTTGTCAGTGGTGGTTGTTGCTATCACTGTAGCTTGATAACTTAGCCTACCTGACCCATGCTCCCGCGGAGTTGACAGGCAACTTTAACGGTCTGCGCGCCCGAAGAAGCATCGCTGGAGCTGGCTGACACCGAAGCTAAAGCAGCTAATATAGCTGGTATTGTTTAATTGTTCTAGCCGCTGCATGGCTATGACTATATGCCTGTGTTGTGTTGTAGATGTGTTGTTTGCAAAGCGTAACATTTACACATTAGTTTGACTATTTGTGTTTTATGTTAACTCTGGGAGATCAGAAACATGACATGGATTGAGTGCTTTATTCTTTGCTATAAAATCTTTTTAATAAACAGCTGCATCCTGCTTTTTTTCTGTTGTTGTTGAGTTAATCAACACTTCCAGCTGACTGTATTTCCACGTCTGACTCATTCTTGTTGTCCCCTCTCTTGGTTTGTAGCTGTCAGACTGACCCCCTCTGCATGGGCCCATAAACATGTCCACAGATGACAGTATATCTGAGGATGTGTCCAGCTCGGGGGCTTTGAGCCACTGCCATGCCAGTGCCGACGGGGATGGGGGTAAGGAGAGTGAGACCTCTTTGGTGTCCTCTGAGGGGACATCAGCCTCAGGGCTGGCCGTCTCAGAGGGCCGACACACAACCTCCCAAACAACAGGAGGCACTGTGGAGAGCAGGCCCGTGGACATCACACCAGCATGCAACAAGATCAGGTGCAGTAACTGTATAAACACACAGGAACAATACAAAGAAAGTGATGGTGGCCAGTAGACCCATCTTTTCTTAGAAGGGAATGTAAATGTTCTCCCACATGTGCATAGTTCTGTATTTCCTGTTTTCAGAATTTCCCCGAACTTCACAGAAAATTGATTTATTCTTTTTTATATGTGGAGAAGATTTTGCATTTATTTCCAGAAGTCAGATGTAAAGAATCAGAAGCAGTGTACTTTAGAGTGTCCAGTCGTTTAGGTGTAGAAAATACATACTCAGGTACAGAATGTGATTTAATACGATATGATTTTATTACAGGAGTCTGTGTCTGAGCACAGATGAAGCGTTTGAACAAGGGAAGAGCCTCCCATTCATCAACCCAAGCTCCCTTGAGACCCTTAGGGCTTTGGTGCAGGAGATCCAGAGCAGTGGAGAGACAGACCCTGAGATCTGGAAGGATTGTGAGGTGGGGAAATATCACAGAGCCTGAACAGAACGTGCAGACGAGAGCGTGAATGCACGCCGGTGACGCTGAGAGTGAAGTTGAAGTTAGCTGCTGCGGCAGTTGTTCCTCTGTGCTGCATTTGGCAGCTGGCAGCCTCGTTTCTGAGCTGTCACTTTTATTTTTTGTGTGGATCACACCTGACAGCAAGACACACACACACACACAGCACCACACTGCAGCTGATCCTTTCAGACACAGGATGTGATTTGCATGGAAGAGACAACTGTGATGTGCTGCAACACAAAGACACTTTACTGCACAGTTCATCAGGCTGGAGAATTGTTGTTCCTCTGTTTATCACCTCTGCATCTCTGATGGGAGTTTGCAGCATCATTTCATGTGTGCACAGCTGCTTCCCTCACACTTTCACTATTACACACACACAAAGGCTTCAGACAGCGGCCGGATATAAGTCATCACACACGATAATTCACCCTTATATTCTAAATAATTCCATCCACACACACTATTAAAAAGCAGTGTATTATATCACTTCAACTGTTAAAATATCCCCAAGACATGTTTGAGACCCCAAAACACTTCTTTAATGTAATGGAAATGTAATAATAATTTCTATCTGGTGTGTTTTTCTTTACAGTAATTAAGTTAATTGACCGTGTTAAGAAATTCTTAAAATCACATCTACTCCCCCCTCCTTATTGAAAAACCCAGAATCTATGGACACAGCACTGGTGAGCTGCCCCCTTCTGGCCTTTAGCTGCTAACTCATGGCCAGACGTTTTGCCGGCGCAGTATAACGATGAAAAGTCAGTGTCAGTCAGTGCATATTGACTGAGATGGCAGTTACAGCTGTTTTACTGCAGGTGTTACTGTGAGTAACGATCGTACATGATGCTTTGTTCGTCTGCAACAGGGCCGGTGGTTGCATCTGTTTCAGCTGGTGGAGAAGCAATACCAGGAGCAAATACTCGCTCAGCAAGAACAGTACCAGTGCCAAATACAGGTGAGGTCATGTCTTATCACAGGAGCTGGAATATTAGTTTGTTATTTAGTGACACAATGATGTGTTCCCCCCCCCCCCCCCAGTTGATTCAGGATGAAATTAAGGCCCTGGTTCAGCTCCAGAACCGCCAGGCCAGCGTCCAGCCACACACTGAGTTCTCTCCAAGTCCCGTGACCAAAACCACCACAAACACAAAGGACTATATCTTCCCCCTCCTCTCCAGTGACTGCACAGTCCCCCGAAACGTGGCCAGTGACAATGACATCCTGGCAGCCCCGGCCCACACCCCCTTTAGCTCCCCTTCACCTCCTCTCCAGAGATCAGAGACCGCCAACCAGGGGGAGGAGCGGGCCACCACAGTGCTCAGCAGTGGCTACGGGACTCTGTCTGCTTGGGAGACTGGTCTGGAAGCTGCTGGGTCTCCAGGGGAAGATGAGGATGGCAGTCAGGGGAGGGAGAAGCATCACTGGCCCTCTAACTTCCAGGAAGACACAGAGACAACTGTGACTGTGTGCCGGCAGGCTCTCGGAGTGGAGGAACCTCATCCATTAGTCTACCAGCAGAGAACCTCTGGGTAAGACACACTAACACCAGCTCCTTAAGACAGGGTATCGTGTTTGTTAATCTACACAAATCTTAAATATATATTTTATAGCTTGCTGTAGGCAGTGATGTTTGTTCTACAAGGTTTTTTATTATCTGATTCTAGTAAAAACTGGCTGGAAAATCCCCCAATAATGTTCCAGACCTCTAATGTAAAAAGAATATATGGACGTTAAATTAATTAGTTCTGTTTTTAATCGGTTCATCCATTTATCCGTCCGTCCGTCCAGTGTCTGCTGTTTATCCATGTCCAGTGTTAAGTGATTTATTAAACCTTCAATAACAGCAGCCGAAACAAGTTCATGTGTTCAACTTGTTGGCAAACAGTCAGTCAATTAGTTTTATTAGTTAGTCCAATATTATTATATTTTATATTATCCATCATAGTCGTGTACGAAGGACTTTTTACTGCTTTTTCTCTGAAAAACAGCCCAAAAGCAGCATCGTCCCTGCTGGTTTTCACTCATCTCTTTCCTACTTTGGCTGATATGACCGCAGTCTGTGGTATTAAAAATGTCTTAAAAGTCTTAAATTGAACAGAAACCCAGTTTAGACTTAGACAACATTTTGTCTGAGGAGTTACGTTCCTACTCACCCGGACCTGTTCTGTTGGCAGCACCAGCCAGCTTCTGACCTCCTGGGCCCAGAGGCAAAAACTCAGGCCCAAGAAGAGCAAAGCAGGACAAGCTCCATCCCCTGAGTACCAGGAGCAGCCATGCAGCCTCAGAGAGCCCCACAAACACAACCCCCTGGAGGGCGCAGACTCCCAGGACCAGGTACAACTCACCAGCTGCTCCTCTTAGGACCCACAGTATCTCTGCCCTGCATCTGTAGCGTTTGTGCTCTCTGTGTCCTGATTAAGTTCCCTCTGCTGGGTCTAATCCACTCATCTTGGGTTTCAGCAGCGACCGGCTGGGCCGTCGTCCAGCTCTTTCTCCCTGAGAAGGAGTGACAGCCTGATGTCTGAGGCATCAGGTAACAAATCACCGACTCAGCAGCAAGTGTAAAGAAATAAATAAACAATACAGGATATTACAGGTTTTATGTTGCAGTTCCCACCAGTGACAGTAAGGTGGCAGCGTGGTACCAACTTTTATTTTTATTTTTAGGAGGAAATTGAACAGTTTCAGTTCCTCTCTTTGTTTCCGGACACGTCACAAATATGAGTGTTTGCTAGTTCTTCTTTGTGATGGGTGTCGCCTGCCCTCTCACAGATTATCTCATTTACTCCGTTTCATCTCGTGCATTTAAAGGAGAAGTCTGGTAATGGTTTAAAATGTTCTCATTGTCAACGAATCCCATGAAAAGTCCGTATCTCAGCATGTTCTGACTTCTCTGCCCTCTCAGCTCAAAGCCTGTTGGTTCCTTCAGAAGTAGATCTTTAAAAACACCTCACAATGATATCGTTTCATGTTTTAAAAAAACATTCATTTCCTCAAACAGCTGTAGTTTGTATCACACATCTAGTGTTGGTGGAGTCTAATGAACTCGTGGTGATGAAGGAACAACAGCGACGTCGTGCTTTGTTTGTAGAAACATTTCATGACATTTGCTAACGTTAAGAAAGACGATCACTGCCAGAAATGCTACTGTTCAAATGATAAAGTGAACTAACTAATGATGGCGTTCTCTGCGTCTCAGGACTCACTTACTGGCGTCTGAATGAGAACGACCTGTATCACGCTCTGCCGGACAGCTATGACAGCGGCGCTTACCTCCTCCTGCAGGAGGCCTCCATGAGTCTTGTGAGTTCTCCAACAGTGGACGTCTGATAAACATGAAACCTGTTGCCTGCCTGTGCACCGACTCCTCCTGAATGTGTCATCTCTGTCTCTCAGACTCCACCTCAGGAGCCTCGACTGTCTCTCAGAGAGATCTACCACAACAAGCAAAGACCAGACTGTAAGCGTTCGGACTGGGAAGGCTCCGTTACGTCCAGTCCTTCGTCGCCGCAGGTACGTCCCCAGCTCAGTGATCCGTTTTTGGCCACATTCACACTACGTTTACAGCGAGCGTCCACACTGCTCCACTAAAACAGAGATTGGGCTTCATCAGCCGTGATGTGTTCCCTGATTCGTCACGCTCGTATCACGTGACCCTTTTCTGGAAATAAACAAAGGACAATCAGCCTCGACTATCAGCGGTTAATTCAACACTTCCTTTCAGTAACACTTGTCAGACAATCTGCTTCCTGTTTACCCCGGCGTGCATGTGAACGGTCACGTGATGTGCGTTTTCAGGCGTGTTGTATGGCCGGAGATTATTCCTGAAACTGATAAAACGTTCGAGTGTGCAGAGATCCACTTTGCTGTAAATGTTTCCGTGTGGATGAAGCCTCTGACTCACACTTTGTGCTTCAGGTGTTGACGTTGGACCCGGCAGCTTACCAGCGGCAGTCAGATCGAACCTCCGGCTTCACTTCGCCTTCTCGCTTCAGCAGCCCGTCGTTCGCCGCTCAGCCCCACCTCTACCCCCGAGTGGGGACCCCTGTGACCCCTGACAGCATGGTGGCGTGCAGTCCCAACCCTGGAGATACAGACTGCGACACCTCCAGCGTTTCAGCTGCCGGACCGTCCCCTTCTGAAGTGATCATCTCGTGGGGAAACGCATCCCAGGCGCTCCTGTTTACCTCCCAGGATAAGACCCAGCCCTGCTCCCACACAGCCGGTGCCCCCTTAGCCAGCGAGGAGGAGGGCAGTCACACCCACACCAGCACCCTGAAGCCTCGTTCAGCCTCTGGTTCTACTCTGCGTCCTGCAGGCGGTCCACACGTGGAGAGGGCGTCGTCCCCGGAGGATCCCCTCGTCCTTTCCCTGTGAGTTTGTTTATTTACACGCATTTACAAAGTTCTTTACAGAAAAAGAGTCAGTAACATCTGAAAAGACAATTCAAACAGTTTCAAAGAGTTTTAAGGAGGAATTTAAAAGACGATGCTGAATTTTCTGCTCTCGTAGTGTAGTTTGTGTTTCATTACTGTCGGATCAAAGGTTTTTCATTAAAAGTTGTAATTAGCATCTAATTTACTTAAATGAAACACTCAATTCTCCTCCTTCTCCTCAGACTGAGGCAGAACCTGAGAGAGAAGCACTCTCGACATGTGGCCGATCTGAAAGCATATTACGAGTCCGAGATCCAACTCCTGCGAGACAAACTTCAGCTCCGAGATCTGCCGCAGGATTTAGAGAAGAGCAACCAGGCCCTCACAAAGAGGTGCGCCTCTACATTACTGTACACTTTACTTTATGTATATTTATAATGACAACATAAAGGTCTAACTTACTTACTTTCCTCTGGAGCTGATAGAGTTTGGGAGGATTATTGCTCCATGACAACCGAAGAAACATTGTTTTTGTCAAGCGATCAGAATAATCTTTCAAACTCTGTTTATTCACACATTTGCCAGAACAAGCGTAACTTGCACTGGGCACTAACTCGCTGCGATTGGTGTTCTTCCACAGGTGCGAGCACCTGGAGAAAGCTCTGGCTGAGGCCACCGCTCAAATTCAAGAACTAGAAGCAACAAACAGGTCGCTGGAGAACAAACTGGTATTGTTCCTCTAATTGCTTCTGACATTATTTGTTATAAATGAGTGGTTTATCTTAAACAGCATCTGTTATGTAAGTCTCTGTAGAGATGAAAGTATTGTTGTTTAAAATTTACTTTAATTTTATCATTTACTAAAATATAAAAACTCAGAGCGAATTAACACTTTCAGTTAGTGAGAGTTTGTTAATTGTTGGCAGGTGCTTAAAAGCATTAAATGTTTTTAAATTTAATTCATAAATGTCTTTAAATTCATTAACTTGTCTTAATCTGTATATTTATATATATATATTTATAGTATTCAGTTCTGGTCCAAGTTTAACCTCGATGTGACTCTGCGGTGTTAGGCCGAGTGGCCGGAGCGCTACGCTGTCGCGGGGGCTACCGTGAAATCCTTGCAGCAGCGACTGGACGAAAGCAAGCGGTCGGGCAAAGACAAGGACGCCTCGGCAGCACGTTTGAAGGCCCACGCACGGCAGCTGGAGGAGGCGGTGCACAACGCCTGCAGGGAGGCGGACGAGAAGGAGGCGAGGAGAGAGAGGGAGTACAAGATGCTGCAGGATGTGAGTCTGACTGACTGGAGAAGCACCATGTTGTTCATGTACTCTGGTAGTTATGTAGTCTTTTAAAATGACTTTCTCTTCTTTGGAGTCGTCTTTTGTAACTAGGGAGCTTTGTAAGAGGTTCCTCTATTTAGGGATCTGTTGGATCAAAACACACTACGTACTAAAGTGTTTCCCTCCTGTGAACCTGGAAGTGCTGCTGTTTGGGTTTAACTAGTCTGACTCACAGGAAGTAGGCTGTGGGTAGAAAAGCCTGCCATTGGTCGACTATTCCAGTTGTAATTCTCCTCCCCTTCCGCTCTCTAAATGTTTGCGTTTACACTATTTTGCAAGATGGTTGTGATACATGAAAATACCAAAACCTTTCAAAAACATTGTTTGGGCTGTTGTATAAAATCTCAAAACATGTCTAATGTTCCTTGTGATGCTAATTTAAGTTGAAACGTCACTAGCATCACATGATGCACGCTGGCGTGTGCAGCTAGTTGTCTGAAGTCAGCAAACGTTAGCAGTGTGGGAAGTGCGTGTTTAATGGTGTTTGGATATAATACACGGCTCAAGAGAGAGGCAGCCTGTGGTCGCTCCTTTAATACTGTCGTGGAAATGAAGTCAAATATGGAAACGATTTGAAAATGTATTGTTAGTGTGGGAACCCTGTTCACCAGCCAGGCCCTTCTGGCTATGCAGAACTAGCGATTAGCTCACGTTAGCTTACTGTAGTTTTTCTCCAAGTACATTTTCTTCACTTTTTGTGGGGACGTTATTTTTCAACACAGTTTTAAAAGTAAGTAACGCTCGAATAAGGACTGACGTTACATCTTATTAAGAACAAACACAAACACTTCGGAGCAGCTGGGAAATGTTAGTTTAGCAGGAAAAAGAAGCAGAAGGTGAGCGAGTTACAGCCTCATTTGAAGTGAGAATGGTGTCGTATCGATGCTCTGTGTTGGTAGATAGCCTGATCGTTTTGATATCTGTCTGAACACTAACGGTGATTCTCTGTCTCCTCAGCTGCTCGGGGAATACGACTCTCTGCTGACGGAGCACGAGGGAGTGAAGGTGACGGATCTCTGAGTGGAACTCCTATATTACGTTACGTGTTTGATTATCATTGAAACGTGTTCAGTTTTCTGTGTCGTGCAGTTTTTAAGAATGTGTGTCTCTGCAGAACAACCTGGTGTCAACAGAGAGCAAGCTGGTCGATGCCAACGATCAGATCTCGGACCTGAAGAGGTGAGTTATCTGGTTGTGCACTAGTTGCACAGTCGGTTTGTGTTTTGTATGAATATGATGAAGATTCTCTTCCAGCGTATGAGCTCTACTTTTCAGGTTTTTATTTTATTCTGTTCTATACGACATAAACTCATGTTAGCCTTTGTTAGCATCAATGAAATCACTTTTTTATACTCGGTTGTCTTAAGGTCACAGACTTAAATTCATAGTTTTGACATTTCAGGAAATATACTGATTGACTTTCTGGTTGGTAAATGTGTGTGTGTCTTAGCTTAGCATAAAAGCTGGAAGCAAGGGGAAACAGCTAGCCTGACTCACCTACCAGACCCTCTAAAGCCACAACAAGTTGGGGTGTTACGTGCCAGACTGTTTCTTGGCTGGGAGCAGTGAGCAGAGACCACAAGAGCCAGGCTAGCTGTTACCCCCTGTTTCCAGTCTTTATGCTAAGCTATGCTAACCGCGTCCTTGCTCCAGCTTCATATTTGCCGTACAGTCGGACTGGCATCAGATCTTCTCTTCAAACCTTCGGCAAGATCAAAATAATAAGTGCATTTCCCAAAATGCAGAAGTAACACTTGAACTGTTGCTGGTTAGAAATGTGGGAATATATTGATTACAGCTTTACAAGCAGCCACAAAACAAGAGCTACATGTAAATAGTCCAAAGTGTCCTCTTGAGTTCATGTGTTTGCAAAGAGACGTGATTTCACAGCTGTGATGTGGTTATTAGCTTCAGGCCCGTTGCTGTCAAACAGCTAGCAGTGTCGTACAAGAGCTGCAGCAGAAGTCAGCAGACAGGAGGGAGATTAATCAATAGAGCCTAATGATGGTCTCTGTATTGATGAAACATTGGTCGACACTACGCAGCAACTTTTTCTTTGCAGTTTCAGCTCGGCCTGCAAACGTCCGTCATGTCCATTCAGCGATTTCACGGACGGATAGCAAAGTGTAGCTCGCAGAACATCAATATGTGACGCAGGAGCGCTTCAGCTCTGAAGCAAATTACCTGGGGGAGGGGGGGGAGGTGGAGAGGCCCATAGATCTGTGAGTGGCCTTTTAAAAATGACTGCAATGTACAAGCAGACAGCATGTTAGTAAGATGGGAGAAGCGTAGTGAAATGGTGTTAACTGCAGTAAGATATGCGAGAACATCGGCAGCGTCAGGGTCCAAAAACCTGCGCGAGATGTCTGAAGATCGACACAAAGGTGAAACTACAACAGGAGAAGCAAAGGACAGCCAGGACGTGACAGCAGAGAGAATGCATGGAAGCATCCGGGTCGTGTCTTATTACTTCTCTACCTGTCTGTCCCCCTCAGAGTGATCTCCAAACTGGAGTCTCAGGTGAAGCAGCTGGAGCACGAGAACCAGGCCCGAGCTCGTTACACCTCCCACAGTAACACCCAACCTTCTGGGGCGGGGTAAGCATGCTGAGTGTACCGATCACCCGTCTGTGGGTCTGTAAATCACTTGTTACTGATATTTAACAAGTTGTGTTTTCATAATAGAGACTGCTATTTCTGTCTGTCAGGAAGCAATTAGTCAATGCTCACATTTCTTTATTTAATTCTATTCAATTAAATTTTATTTATATAGCGCCATATCATAACAAAGGGCACTTAATCACATGGAGCCGGTCGAGACCAACTTCCACACACACAAAGAGCAGGAGGAAGGAGAACATACAGTAGCACAGTACAACAGCAATAGCAACACTGGCGGTCGAGCAGGAACACGGGGGCAGCAGGAGCAACCACAGATCCAGACTCCACAGCGCCGGAGGCAGAAACAACCTGCAGAAATCTTTGGGAGAGAGAGAGAGAGAGAGAGGGGGACGAGAGAAGCACAGCTACTTTTACTTTACTTTCTTGATTAATCACTCATTGTTTTGTCAGTAATAATAAAAAATGGCCATCACAATTTCTACCGGGCTGAAGATTAAACTTACTTTTATGCACTTTATGTTCACACAACACAAAGAAAAGCAGACAATACTCACATTTTCAAAGCTCGAACCAAAGAATTCCTGGCATTACTGTTTATAAAATGACTTGCCGATTCATTTTTTGTTGATAGACAGTAGACAGCTCTACCATAAAGTGGTATACATAGTGATGTTCTAATCTTTAAATTAAAACTTAAATATATTATTCAATTGTTTGGCATATAAGAGTAACAAGAGTGCCTTTCACCATTGTTCATCTGTAACTGTGTCCATCGTTCCTGATGCAGCACTGATATGTGGACTGAAAGCAACACACTGTATAATATTTCAACCAGAAGACCTCAACTCTCAGTGTGACTTAACCAGTGACATTATGATAATAAGGCTATTAGTGAACTAGATTAATCAATCAATTCATGAGAGGTGCTGCAAATTAAAACATGAAATGCAAATGTTATGCGTATTATCATGGGGAACCTTACAAATGCAAATGAAAAACACCTAGGACCCGGCAGCTCCATGCTTTTTCCTTCAGTAAAGTAGCCTTACCCATAATAACCCAGATTGCATTGTCCTTGGCAGGCAGAGCGATGAGATGGACAGTATATGAAAAAGATCACTGTGGCAACAGGAGCCCCAGTTTGTAGGCTGAGGCCTGGCCTAATCAATGCCTCACTGTCTCAGTATATCGTGTAGGTCTACTGGAGGGAACTTTAATCCATGAAATTACTACACAAAGCATTACTGACAAAAAATGAATTAGCTGGGAGAGGAGCAAGAAATAAGGGATTAGATACGAGGGTGCGGTATCATATGCATTCCTATTTCCGAGTAAACACCAAGAGGTCTCTTTGAGGTCATCTGTTAAGCGTTTGCCCTCAAGTAGCCTATGTGTAAAACAAGACTAAAAGGTCATAGCCACAATATTCACAAGCTAACATGCTAACAGTCCGGTTACAGCCCTGTTAGGGTCTCATCAGCATGCTAACCTGCTAACATTGGCATATGGTTAATGTGCCTACTGGATACTGACACTGTATGTTGTTTAGTAAGATTTACTTTCTAACGTGCACAATTAGCATGATAGCATGGCATATAGTGGAACAGGCCAGCATTTACCATGTTAGCTTGACATTTTCACCAGGTGGTGGAATTAGAAGAAACTTTAGGCAATCACCAAACTACTTTGATTCGTCCTCTGAGGATGATAGTTGTTGATATATATTGTACTATATATTTATTACGTTTCAGTTGTTTTTGAGAGGTGTTGGAATAATAGATATTTTGATCCCTCATATCACCCGTCAGGAACAACATAACATTTCCCTACATCCATCATATTCAGTTCCTCTTTTCTGAAGGTAAAATTTGACAATACAGTGAGGACACTAGGACCCTGTGGAGACAGCAGCTCTGGTCCTGTTTCTCACTGCCTCCTGCTCCATCTCTGCAGTCACTGTGTGAGTGGAGGGGGTAAAGCAGAGAGTGAGCTGGTGTCTTTGCAAGCATTTACATCAGCGTCGTTTCAGCAAAATCCCTGCTGCCACAGCTGAAGTCATCCAGGGAGGAGGATGCACAGGGAAGATCAAGGGACAAGAAGAGAAACAGATCCGTACAGTGGGAAGTACCTCAACAGCATCCACAAGGTACAGTGATTGATGTCCAATGTGTACCTCAGCAGTGGGAGCTACACCAGGTTTTCATCCTCAGAGACCAAAGCAGCAGACAGCTGCATCAGGAAATACTCTGATTCAGGTACATAATGCTCTCTGCCTTGTTCTCTCTCTGTTTCTTTCCCTCACGCTCCCTGATTCTCACTACATATTCTTTCTTGTTCTCCCCCTTTCTCTCTAATCTGCTGACTATACACTGCTGAATGAAACGATAAATCTACTTCAATTGTAATGTGATATATAGAATGAAGGCCTTGAGTTATAGAGTGGGTGTGATGCATTAATGATTAATATATAAACGAGTAGGCGGTAAGACATGACTAAACCAGGCAGGAGGGTTAAACTGAATTGGGAGTACCCCTATGTGTGATTTAGAGATGTTGCTCAATGAGGGCAATCATTCATAGGTGATTAGGGGGGTTAGAGCTCAATTTTTACTACTTGTACTGTTATCACTGTGAACAGGAGACAGAACCACCTGAGCTTGTGTTACATCTGCAACAGAGAGCAATCAAAGCAGTAAGCAACTGGATTTCCTTGATCTGACACACACATACAGCAGCAGCCACCCAAGTCTGTTTGTTGTCTGTAGGTACAGTTAATACAACATGCAGACAGCCTCTGTAATCTATGCATACCCTTAGGTTTTCTATTTGAACACTCAATTCCCTCACCCAAGTGTCCAGGGCTTCCTCTGTGGCAGACACGCTATTGTGGTACATGTAAACAAGCAAAATCATACGGGACACTGGATCTCGGACCTACACGCAGGGATACAGTTTGGCAAGGCCTTCCACAAATCAGCAATTGTGTTTTTTCCTTTTAAATGAAGTAGTCATACACGATCAGTTTAGACCCTGGGTTTACACATTCAACAAGAGCTCTCACAACAGGTGTAGATGTGATGGAATAGGGCTATCACCTATTCAGTGATAGGGTTGGTTTTGGGGAATTAGCATGCATTCTGCATTGGCAGGATGTGTATCACCTGCAGCCCCTCAGGAGAGGAGCACACTATCTTTGACCTTCTTCTTCTTTCTTTCTTTTTTTTTTTTTACAATAATAATTATACAAGTGTAGTGGTCCAAAATCCTGTTCTTCAGATTAATGAACTATAATCTGTTCAAGTGGCTCAACTCTTTTGCGTGATGATTTATGATTGTTCAAATCATTTTACTCCTTCAGTTTTCTCAGCATGTTGGGAAAAATGTGCCCAAATGTGCCTTTCCCTTGAATAATGCATACTTTATTGTGTTAATTGGTTTGAGGGCTGGTTTTGGATTAGTTTATCAGTAAGTCTGCCTTAACAGAGATTTGAGAAGATAGAGAGAATTTTATAAAACCTCATCTGAGTGAATTCATCTTAATGGTAGCTGGGGCAGAAGTGACACACAGCTCGAGCGACTGATCAGAAGCATTAGTTCATATAACTCAGAAGTGCAAATAAGGGGTCACATGCAAACTCAGGTGAACATTCACAATTTATTTTCATCTGTCTTTTTCTCTTGCTTTTAGGGCAGATTGTAACATGAAGACTTTCTAAATGGACAGGAATCATAAAATCTGAACCTCCTGACGACCACAGCATCACCCTCTGGACTACAAGGCAGCTTTTGACCTCATTTTTAAGCCGCTGTTTTCTGGCCGTACTTCCTGGCTTTGAAGGATGGGTGATGGGCCTGTGACTGATCCTGCCTGCCTGCCTCATCCCACCCTTCAATGGAGACGATGTGGAACTCCTCCCACCCACCTCCACAGCTCATGTCCAACATGTCTGCCTCCTCTCTGCCTGAGGGCTGGGCTCTGTCCCAGTCGCTAGCCCTGCTGGCCATGCTGCTCATGGATCTGTTGGCTGTGGTGGGTAATGTGGCTGTCATGGCGGTCATTGCCAAGGCCCCACAGCTCCACAAGTTTGCCTTTGTCTTCCACCTCTGTGTGGTGGACCTGCTGGCAGCCTTGGTGCTGATGCCCCTTGGCATGCTCTCAAGCCGAGCCTTCTTCGGGGAGGCCCTGTGTCGGAGCTACCTCTTTCTCAGTGTGTGCCTGGTTAGCGCTGCCATCCTCTCCATCTCCGTCATCAATGTGGAGCGTTATTACTACATCATACACCCGATGCGCTATGAAGTAAAGATGACTGTTGGCTTAGTAGCGTCAGTGCTGGTGGGGATCTGGGTCAAAGCCCTAGCCATGTCTGCTCTGCCGCTGCTCGCTTGGTTCCTGCAAGGTGGAAGAACTCCTCTTCTGGAGAGTAGCACGGTTGGGGGAGGAGGAGGTGGGGCAGTGCCATCTCCCCCTGCTCAGGGTCACAGGCGCTGCTCACTACATTGGACAGGAGGAGGGTCAAACCGCTTGGCCTTCATGGTCTTGTTTACTCTGGTGTATTTCCTGTGTCCACTACTGGTCATTCTTGTTGTGTACTGCAATATGTTCAAAGTGGCTCGGGTAGCAGCCATGCATCACGGGCCTCTGCCTACCTGGATGGACACACCTCGTCGCCAGCGGTCAGAATCACTCAGCAGCCGTTCCACAATGGTTACCAGCTCTGGGACGGGGACTGGGACAGGCAGAGTGACTCCGCAGCGCCCCTTTGGGGGAGGAAAGGCCGCAGCAGTTTTGGCAGCAGTCGGTGGGCAATTCCTTTGTTGCTGGCTGCCCTACTTTACTTTCCACCTGTATTCAGCACTGGCTGCCAGCCCTCCAGCCACACTAGCCTCTCTGGAGGAGGTGGTCACCTGGATTGGCTACTTCTGCTTCACCTCCAATCCCTTCTTCTATGGCTGTCTCAACAGACAGATCCGGGAGGAGTTGGGCAAGCATCTGCCTTGTCTGTTTCGTCGAGCAGGGACTGAGATGGAGGAGAGACTGCCAAGCCGTGAAGGATCCATAGAGGAGAATTTCCTTCAGTTTCTTCAGGGCACTGGCTGCAACTTGGATCCTCAAAACTCTCACAGCACCTCTAGTCCTAAAGGGGAGGCCTGCTGCCCCATGGCTCAGTCCCAACCACCGGAGCCAGCGCAGCCCATACCGATCGATTTCCGCATCCCTGGACAAATTGCAGAGGAGACTTCAGAGTTTATTGAGACTGAACAGGCAAAAAACAACCATATATATACAGACAATTAAGTTTTTAAAGACTTTATTTCCTGAAAATAAGACACATTTTGATCATTCAGATATAAACTGCTTCAGGAGTTATTTCAGTGAAAACATGCTATTTCTACTGAAAGCTGTCCAGCAGTTCATTTAAATTACTTTAAATTGTATCTGTGAATCATTGCACTTTGCCTCATCAGATTTTATCCCTCAACAGTCATGGTGATACAATGACATGCAGTTGTTTGAGATGCATTTCTAACTATTGTTTGTGAACAGGGAAATTATTACTAGATTTTTAAAACATTCCACACAACCGCTTAGCTCTGTACAGTAAACAACTCAGTGAATTAATATTGATGTAACTTTTTTTTTTAATAAAAAAAAGACATTCATTATATGTTGGATTCTACGAAGATGGACCGAATAGTTTTCAGAGTTAAATATTTTCAGAATATCCCTTTTGATCTCAAATTATGGAACACTTGCTGAAATACACTAGCTCACTCTCAATTAATTACTTTACCAGTGTGCAGTGGAAGCCCTGTTATCAGATGCGTTGCCTTTGGTTTTCAAAAATGAAGATTAAGTGGTTCCACACACCAACTGATGCTGTATTTGTAACTGCCAAATCAATCATTTTTTGAACCTCTGGCAAGTTGATTATTTTTAAAGAGTTTTATAAATGGCTTTAAAGTTATGTCAAAGAAGACAGCAATAAAATACAAACAATTATGAGTATTTAGGGGATCCACTGAGGGATAAGCACTAGTCACTTCTGACTGGCAGTTGGGCTTTCATCAATGATAATGCCATGCTTAACCCCCTATGCCAATCTGTTAATAATTGATTAGGAGGAGTACATACTGTGGCCTAACTTTCATGGAATTGCAAAAAGTTGTTTACAGATAACCATTTGAATTTTGTCGTCCTTTCTTTGGTGCTTGTTCAAACACATCTTTGTGGGGTTTTTGGGGGACTTTCCTAAAACGCAAACCAGATCTGTTATGACGCAGTTTAGGATGTAGGTTGACTTCATAACTAATGTTAAGGGTCACCCAGCTTTCTGCCATGTTGATGTATTTATCAGTGTATTTGGATATAGATCTTAAAAAGCAGTATTCCCTCGATACACTGCATTGCATTCAAATATGATTCTATTTCTTACATTTGTTAAACGTACTAAACTGTATGTTATGTTTAGTAAAACTGTATAAGTTGTGGGTTGTGTATTTCACTCAACATGCCCATTTTTCTTTTTATTTGTGAGTGTAAGTTTTTGTTCTATATTTTAATTACAAAGAGGCTGATGTACTTTGATACGTATGCAGTAACTGCCTTCTTTGACGAGATTGTTTTTAATCCCAGAAGGAGAAAACACTTACTACCCTGCTCATCAGGGATTTTACAGTACCTCACATGCAGGAAAAAAAACATTACTTTACAGTCCTGTGCAGTTCCATGTCAACTCCTGCACACTATTCAAAACTTGAAAGGAGATTAAAGCAGATTTGATTTATTCGTTGAGGTTTTATTAGAAACGAGGGTGCAGACTTTGCTCAGTTTTTCAGCTTGAGTTTGATGAGGAGATGAAGTAGTATTTTATAGCAAACTGCTAGGGATAAATATGATGAACTCTATGTGGAAATGTTTGATTGAAATAACAGATTCTTTCTTACGCAATGTGGATACAGGGTTTAAAGATATTTTTTGAGTGACAATTCCAATCCAAAATCAATAAGCTTGTTGAGCTTGATATCTTCTTTTTATCATGTTTAAATATCCCAAACTGTGAATGATGCTGAATGTTTGTTTTAGGATTTTCACTTGTTCAGATATTGTTTTTTATGCTGTGATTAAAATAAAAAGAATGACTTCCAAATGTACTGCAATGACATGAATGTGTTTAGAAAAATACATGGCTAAAATTTCGAGTTGAGAGATACTGTTGTAATAAAGAGTTTCTATGTTTGTAAAACATTTTGGATGCATTCTCATAATTTTACCAAAGTTAACTGGTACCAAACAAGCTTAACATTCGAGGTCTTAGCTTCTTTCACTTAACATCTCCAATTCAGTGTGTGTGCTTTATTCTATCGCTATTCCATTGCAAAGAGGTGGGTGGGGGGATACAGTTCAAACACTTTGACCTTAAGGTAACATTTAAACTTCAAAGGCCGAAGCCAATGGTAAAACCTTCATCAAAAAGAAAAGATAACACTGTCAATATACTGTGATAGATAGGTAGATAGGTAGATAGATAGATAGATAGATAGATAGATAGATAGATAGATAGATAGATAGATAGATAGATAGATAGATAGATAGATAGATAGATAGATAGATAGATAGATAGTTTAATGCTGTGTTTCAGTTGGAGGATGCTGGTGCGCGACAGACCTCACACCTCAACGATGGACCTCAGTCAAACCGCCCCCAGCTTCGCCAGGCTCTGCCATCCCCATGGCAATTATTACCTAGTGACATTTCCCACTGCTGTAGTGGGCGGTAGGAGGAGCTTTCTGTATTGGGAATCCAACAAGACACCCTTATCTGTGACTTCTTAAAATACACTCTCTAGACTAAACCAGAGCTGACATTTCATTTTGTTGCTCACAATCTTGGGATTGCTTGTGTGAGTATCTCTTACTGTAAACTAAAATAACTCCTATTCTGCTGTTTACCTTGGACAATATCTGTAATCTTGGCTTTACATTAATATCTGTCGTTTTATTTTATTTAAACTTAAATGTTATATTCTGATATTTTATGTTATTATAATCTAGATTCAAAATAAATTATAATATATTGTGTCAAAAGTTATGCAGTGTGCACTGACTGAGAGCATGGAAGAGGGTATAGGAGATTTAGCTAGAGCGACAAGATGAACTGTGGCCTGGAAAGTGTGGGGATGGCACAAGAGCCCCAAGAGGAAGTGAAAGAGGGAAGTGAGATAGAAATATTTATGTAGATAATGCATTTGTTTCTTACAAAACAAAGTGGATCATGTACTTTTCTTTGCCACTTGGGGGCAGTGGAACAGCCTGAAAACATTGACATTTTGTCATTTTATCAAGTTGTTTGTATATGAACATCTTAGCAAACATTTACATATCTGGCATATGTAGACCAACATTAGTATTCATTTTGAGTCTTTTGGCAATTAATGTAAGTCCAACAGGCCTATTCACACTCATTTTAGTTTAGTTCATTTAGTCTCCACTATTTCTACAAGGGAAATATCTGGCTATAACCACTTAACATTCAAACTGGAACCTTGTACTGTACCAGTGAATATATCAACATCATATCAAGATCATGTTGTAACAGGATCTACTAAATTATAGTAATAAATATTATCTGTTGGTTTTATTAAAGGTCCAAGGTTTTTTATTCATGTGTAAATAAAAACCGAGTGTGTAAAATTAAATGTGGGACAGTCAGCCAACACTGTACTGCTATGTGTTCCCATTTTTACTACATGTGTTTGACAGTCTTCCAGTTTGCTTTTGCAAATAGCATGTCATACACAAACTATAGTATAGGGCATTTTACATATAACTTACTTCTTAAAAACTGGTGTTTTTTATCTACATGACTACATTTCAGAGGGAAATATTGTACTCTTCACATCTCCACTTTAATTTGACACAGCATTTATTGCAGGTTAAGATAAAAACTTTTATTTTACAACATATTATCAATATATAATGTATATAATCAGCTAAATTAACCCAATAATATAAAATATGACAATATACTGTCACACTGACAGAGCCGTTCTTCCTGCATATGTACTTTTTCATTTAATAGTTTAGTGATACTTCTGTAGGCCCACTTTACGTGAGACAAATTCCGAATGGGACTTGTAATGGAGTATTTTTACAATGTGGAATTGCAACTTAAAAAAAACAGATCTGAGTTTTCCCTCAACTACTGGGTCTGGTGATGCTCTCAGCAAAATGAGAACCAAACTATAGTTTCATTCCCCAATATTAGACATAGCTTGTAGTGTAAAAATGACAGTTAACATTGTGATTTAACGGCCTGTTATATACAACAAAACAATAGGAATCCCTTTTAGTGCGTTTAATGGAGTAGAGTTTACAGTTTTTGCCGATTGCTTACACCCTTGTTGTGGAATTTGGCTCATTGGTTTTCACAAAAACCAAATAAGACACAACACTTGGAGACAAACATCTCTCCTCTATGTCAAAATGAAACTCTGTAATCAAACCTAATGATCCTTTTTTTTAAATGGCATTTTTTAAACAAATTGATACACACATGCAGCTTGTGAATTACTCTTTCAAAGCTGCATCAACACACTGATGTACTTTATACAAAACACTGCTGTCTTTTTATGCCTTTTACATTTTCTCAGACCAGCGTCTGTGAAAGATAGTTCCAGTATTAAACATCTACTCACACTTAAATGGAAAAACCAGAAAAACTTGTGTTGTTGTTTTTACAACAAAACACAAAGAAAAGTATAAGTACAGTAATCAATACAATATTGGAAATATGTTTCCGTCTAGTGCCTGGTCCCCTTCTTTGTTCTTGTCCTCCTGCTGCTCATCTCTCTCTTCCTCTTCCTTTCACTGTCTCCATAATTGCGCAAAAGAGGTGAGTTTACCTGCGGAATATTAGTAGAACCAATCAGACTGATTGATTTCATTTTTGAATAAAGTGTCTTAATGTAAAAAAAAAAAAAAAGGGAAAAAAGTGTAGTGTTGTGCAAGAAGTGTGTTGCATTGTTGTACTTTTGGTGCCTTTGAATAAGGCATGGTTATAAACGTTAGTGGTTTTTATGGTTTTGATTAAACATTCACCTTCAGTGTTTAAGCAACAACATAAACTGTAGCGGCGCGTTTAGTCTGGCGACTTTTGAACCACTGCGGCTCCTTTAAAAGTACAACTTAACTCTTTTGAGAAAACTGCTTTTACGTCAAAGC